>CAIGQQ010033312.1:269858-281585 GCA_903798035.1 Danio albolineatus
TAGACAGACAGCTAGACAGACAGCTAGACAGACAGCTAGACAGACAGACAGACAGACAGACAGACAGACAGACAGACAGACAGATAGATAGAATCTTACAAAATCATTTTAAAAACTGTAAATTATTCCACACTTTTGACAGGTAATGTAATACTGTAAAAACTGAACTGCGTCTAACACTGAACATCATTTCCATCTGGACCTCTTGGATTGAATGAAAGGGAAGAGTGAAGAAGACAAAGAGGAAAGAACTGGAGTGGTTTTGTGACAGAAGCTGAAGTTTAAAACCCCTGAGGGACGGCCAGAGACGCAAACAGGCTTTTCCAGCACATTCACGTAACCCATAATCATCCAGCAGACGCTCTGCTTTAACAGAGGAAACCGAAGACAGCCTGAATCATGTGGAAGACGATTTTCACCTTCCAGCGTGTGCAGGAGTTTCCCAGTCGCAATATCAAAAATATTAATGATTCCGTCAATAGCACCGCTGGCTAAGTACTTTCCATCTGGACTCTGGAGAGACAGAGAAAAGAAAGATATTACAGTCTGGAAAAGCGAACGAATATTCATTCTAATCCAGTATGTGTGAATGTGTAATGTGTGAAATCTATTTCTTTTATTAAAAGACTTTAAAGCCTGTACATAAGTGTCTCTGTAGGGCTCTGCCCTAAGAAAAACACATTTCCCAGATGTTTTCCATGATTCATGCTCAATATTTTAGCTTTATTTCTTGGTAACAAAACATTTTAGAGCAAGGCATAACAAAAGCCATTTGTTCAACATTCTTTTCAATAAATCCTTTTAATTTATAGTATTATTACATTTTTAAGACCACAAAAAAAGTTTTTTAAATAACCTTGTTATTTATAATAACATACATATATAATAACTTATACCTTAATACAGTGGCCTTCAATCTTTTTTCACCAAGCACCACCTCAGAAAAAAATGGTCTCTCCAAATACCACCATAATGACCAGTATTGAAATACTGTAGCGTAGAAGGCGTAATTAAGCAGCTACAGCACTGCACAGTTCAAAAACATCGCAGATTAATTCTTATTATTATGAATATTTATTATTATTATAATTTATCAGCCACTTTAAACATTCGAAATAGTTTGAACAGAGAAATTTGACATTAGATCTGCTTACTGCGCATTAAAGTAGGCTTTGTATATCAGAAAAGCAAGTGATTAAACTATAACTGTCAACATTGGGATTTAAAAATACGGGATACGCCCCCAACAACCGTTACAAATACAGGGAGGAAAATAGCTTCAAATGAAAGAATACATAACATTAGAAAATAAAAAATAAAATAGAAGGTTTAGAATAAAAGAATAAAAAAATAAAAATCACTGATCATATCTGTTAAGGTACACATCAAAGGGTTAAAAGTGTGTTCATTTTTTTAACTTTAATTATTCAGCGATTCCTCCACGTACCACTAGAAGTAAGCCTGCGTACCACTACTGGTACACGTACCACAGTTTGAGAACCACTGCCTTAATATATATATAGGTATATGACGGTAATAAATGACTTTAAATTAGCTATGATCGGAACACACGTGACCCCTGGATTAGGCGAATACTTTTTTTAACTTGTACATTAATCCTAAATTTGTAGAGATCGCCTCTCGCGTCATTCAAATCACATGTATAAAAGCATTTAGACTTTCCTGTAAAATATAACAATGACGGAAGAAGTTGTGGTAGGTTTTTCGGGATCTGTTGGGTTTCTTAGGTTATTAAAGGTGTTTTCTGTCACTACTTGTTTAGCCTGCATTAATGCATTCAGTGTAAGCTGCACCATTAATCATTAAAAGATCGGGGATCTCAACACCCACGCAACAAATTATAAATGATGGTGATTTGCATACGTTTATTAAGCCTAAGAGATTCAGTCTTTAGTCTTTTGAGTTAGTTATGAAATTACAAACAATCAAATAACACAGAAGTGCCGGGATAACAGTTTATAGTTTAAATATAACCAGTGATGTTTATGGTAAATATTAAAATCATCGTCATAATTTGTATGCAGCAATTACATTATTTAACCAATAGGTGGTCAGCCATCCAGCCATTAAAAATATGCGACTGAATAATTCTTTAAAGATGACACATCTAGTAATGAAACATGAAGTTTATGAGTGAATCACTTAATCATTTATTGAAAATGAGACTAACAATAATCTGAGTTGTACAAATGATAATGTTAATGATTTCTATATTTAGCGTCATCAGCAGCAGTAGTAGTAACAGTGAATTTTTCACAGTACTGAATTTTTTTATTTAGATGATTATTTCTTCATTTTATTTTTAATAAAATTACAAGTTCACAGTTCTGTTTGTTTAAACCAAAAGTTTCTTTTAGTGTTGTTTTTGTAATAAATGGAAAGCAAATTGCATTTGTCTCCTACCCGTTTGGCTGACTACAAAACTAATAATGTGATTTGTAATCCGTTACACCACTAATACAAATATACATATAGACATATATGCATTGTGTGTGCGTAAAATATAAACAAATTAAAATTTTAAAGTATTGCTTTTTAATAATGTTTTGTGATCTTACATAAGCGATGCTCAGAATGAATTTTCCTCTGGTGTCCAGCGAATGCTCCTTTTTTCCACTTTCCACACCGAAGATGTTGACCTTCCCAAGATGGCTGCCGGTGGCGATGTATTTGGAGTCAGGAGAGAAAGCCACTGTCCAGGCGTCAACTGCGGACGGAATAGAAAATAAAGTTCACCACACTCAAAGCTGGATTAAACATCAAATGGGGTTTCAAAAATAAAAAAATTTCAACGTTTCAATCTGCAAAGTTGCCAATCAAGATAAATAAAGAAGGACTCTAAATAGCCTTAACAAGTCGCTACATTTTCAAGTCTTGAGCTTCCTATCAATCTACAACACATTCACAGTAACTAATTTGCATCATCCCAAAACATACGAACATTGTGAAATAGGAGTTTCATTTCTGACACGCAAATAAATTTAAAAAGATCAATCAAAATAGACTCATCTAGCTGACCAATCAGAGCTGAGTTGAACTATGGGAGGGGTTTACAGATCTTCAAAATTGATTCAAATAAACCATACGGAAATGATTGCAGAATTATTATAATATCATTTCCATATCCTGAAAAAGAAATACCCAAGATGACTCTAACAGAATTTTAGGACATTTTAATTTACCATATAACCTGCTCTTTAAAAAAAAAGAAGAAAATATAAATGAATGCTTACCAGGTCCTGCATCCATGGATTTGATTTGTTTGCCCGTCTCCAGGTCCCAGAGGCGAATGTGAGCATCTAGAGAGCTGGAAGCAGCGATGGCTCCGTTCTGACTGATGTTCACAGACACGACGCCCAGCTGATGACCCTCCAGTGTCCACTGCAGCTCCAGCTTCTCATCACACCTGCCAGAAAGAGTGCCATGAGTTCAGAAAAACAGACACTTTTTAGGGTAGGTTCACATTTGAGGGAGCTTTGGTTCAATTACGATCAATTCTGGAGGGAACGCTACCACCTGAACCCTGGTGAGCCCGATGAAAAGATGCAGATTTTACACTTGGAACAAACCAGATATCTTTTAAAAGACCACATTGGACAATTTCACAAGATCTGGGGCCCTTTCTTCTGTCATTTTATAGGGAATTATATTGCTTAAAGCAATGTATTGTGACTAAAACGTTGTTTTGAATGTCACTGTATTGTACACTTACAGGCTAGGATTGGGGCCTTCTTTTTTTATTTATTTGATTTGTTTTCATAAGTTTATGCATATCAGAAAATTAATCCTGGAACTTGCGATTATTGTAAGTTCAATTCAATTCATCTTTACTTCTATAGCACTTTTACAATGTAGATTGTGTCAAAGCAGCTTAACATAAAAGTTCTGATGAATTGAAACTGCGTCAGTGCAGTTTTCAGAGTTGAAGTTCAGTTTAGTTTAGTGTGGTTTAATTTTCACTGCTGAAAGTTCAAACACTGAAGAGCAAATCCATCAATGCGCAGCTCCACAAGTCCCAAACAAACAAGCCAGTGGCGACAGTGGTGAGGAACAAAACTACACCAGTTGATGAAAGTGAAGGAAAAAACCTCGAGAGAAAGCAGGCTCAGTTAGACACGACAATTTCTCCTCTGCCCAAACTACTTGTGCAGAGCTGCAGTCTAGGTGCTGGAGCCTGGAGAACGCTGGACATTCAACCAAGTATATTCAATGGCCAAATAAAACTTTTTTTGACAAAAAAGATGCAGATTTTGCTTTAGGATTCTGACTAAAAGAACCAGGAGAATTTAGCATCTAGGCCTGGGTGGTGTATTAAAATTTGTTTGTTGCTCATAATATTTACTTTATATTTATATATACTTTATTATAAACTTTATCACAATGTAAATTTCACATTCTTGGCAAAACGCAAACCTTTCTTTATGCTGCTAGAAAAAGAGATTAAATATATGCCACATATATAAATGTGATATAAAACAAATAATATATGCTCCCCCGTTAACTTTTTTGCATAGAACGCCCAACATACTGCTTTTTAAACTCGCAATTGTGATTCTGAAACAAATAGTCAGAATTCTGAACCATTTTGAATTATTAAGAATAGTGTGATTTAAATTCAAAACTGCAAGAACATTTTAATTTGAACCCCTCAGAATTGTATTTATATCACACAACACAATAAGGAATTTTTGTTGTGCGATATATTTTTTTTCATTTTATTTAACTTAATGCCATGTCAGCAACCAAGGCTATTTTCATGGCATAAACATTTCAATAATAGATATACAATTAAAAATCAACAACCAAATGAATACATAAATTAAGATTTTTTGTGTTAATACATGATAAAAATTCTAAAATCTTTTCTGGTGTCACTTTGTTAAAAATGTCCTTAAGAGAGTTCATTTCATAGAAAAGTCTTCTGGAGTCATTAAAAGCAGGACAGTCCAGTAAAATGTGTTTTATAGATAGTGGAATTGTGCAGTACAAACACTGCGTAGGGTTTTCACCTCGGAGCAAAAAACATGAGTTAGTCTTGTATGTCCAATACGACATCTGGTAAAAACCACTTGACCAAATCTAGTCTTAAAATGTCTTAAAATTCTGTATGAGATTTCAGGCCAGATTTCATATAATTTATTATTTTCCAATGTATTCCACTCTTCTTGCCACTTGTTTAAAATGTAAACATTTATAAAACGTCTCATCTCTGATGGAGGAATTTGGCATTTGTTCACCGCTTGCTTTAAAGCATTTTTAGCAGCTGTGTCAGCTCGCTCGTTTCCTGAAAGTCTGACCTGTCCTGGAATCCAGCAAAAAATGACGCGATAAAACTGATTTTGTAATTGATGAACTTTAGTTAAAATATTATCAATCAAAGGATGATCATTCTTTGAAGATTCCATAGCTTGGAGGCATGATTTGGAGTCTTTGAAAATGATAGATTTCTTTTGTTGGACATTTTCTATAAATTCCAATGCTAAAAGTAAGGCACGGGCTTCAGCTGTGAATATTGTGCATTCTTCAGGCAGGCTGATTCCATAATGTTGTTGGCCAGTTACCATTGCTGCTGCTACGTTGTGCGATATATCGTCACAGAAATTGTTGTGATGAGTGATATTATTGTCATTTTGAGATCATTTTATGCCACTGATTATATAACAGTATAATAGCCATAAATACTTTAAAATACGCATCATTCCTAAGGTTGTTTAAATTCTATAATTTGATCTTAAAAAGTTAAATGTCCCATTACATATTTAAATGTCCTATTAGGTAAATATCAAATTATAAACTTTGACTCCAGTGAGGTAGAATGTAAAATGGCTTTAAAGTTATTTGTGAATTTGTACATATATTTTGCAATGGCAAAAAATATTGAAGTCATCTCAAAGTATTGCACTACTGGTCGATATATTGATTGCTTTGACAGGCCTACACACAGACCTACTGGGAACACATTCTAATTCAAAAGTGGACATTTCGTCTGCACTTTGCACATTGATTTACCATTTCCACACTTTGACCAGGTCGTCCAGAGAGCCGGTCACAATGGTTTCTGAGCCGTCCTTTTCACTGCGACCCCATGCTGCAGTCCAGATGGCGTCTTCGTGAGCTGCAAAAGCACAAAAGCATGTTTAGTGGTCTAAATATGCTCCCTATGTAGACAGCTTACTACAATTCCAGACACAGACATTTTTTTAAGATCATCTAAAGTGTGTGAAAACTAACCATGCTCCTGCTTGAAGAGTATACTGTACTGAAAAACAGAGAAATAAACATTATTATAACATAAAAGCATGATTTTGATCACTGTACAATACACTGCAAAAATGCTCTTAAAACTTGATGATTTTTATGAAACATATTGTCTTGTTTTAAGAAATAATATGTTAAATTAAAGTGAGTTTTTCCTTAAGACAAGCTAAATAATCTGCCAATGGGGTCAGTGTAAGCTGTGCTTCCCAAATCAGGACGGGGCACACTGGCGTGATCAAGGAAATGACGTTTCAAGGAGATCAACACCTGAGTTTAATGTGTATTGAGCCAAAGTCTTTAAAGGGATGTATTTTCTTGGTCAAGGGGGGATTTTGTGTTTGATTGCAGGTGATGTTAAACCTCTTGCCAAGGCTACCCTGCCGGGACGTAGGCATGCATTAGCGAATGACTGGGAGGGATAATTGGAAGTGCTGGGGTTTCCCTGAACTAAAGTTTCGGAGGCTGACTTTCCCTAACGCAGTATCCTACGTCCGGTAGAGGGTAAGAGGGCCAGCAGCACAGTGTTATACTGTTGCATGATCAATATTGCGTAACAGATGTATTTTGTGCGCTGGGGTTTGAGTGTGTTTGGTGTCTTTGGTGGCAGCTTGTATTGTGTTTGTGTGTGACAGGGGTGTGAGCGCAGGCTATTATCACATTTGTACACAAAATATTGCATGACGGCGGCTTGATATTAAGCTGAAGAGGTATTGATAGTAGCTTTTGTTTTGAGTGCTGTGTGGTGTTTATTTATTGGTGTTATTGATGCATATATATTTGTTGTATGGTGTATTATAACTCTGGGTTTATGTGAAATTATGTGTTGCACAATTACAGTTGACACCCCTCCTTGTTAAATGCCTTGTGGTTGTCAGTTGCTTTAACCAATTATGCTAATATTCTCTGTGTACTATGAGTATTGTGAACATTTTATTCCCTACACTGTAAGGTAACTCAAACCATTTAAGAAAACCGATTGCAACAAACCATTTAAGTTCAAAAACTAATCCTTATGAGTGCTGTGAACTTATTTTATTTGAGTAAACGAAGCAATTTGAGCACAGTAAAACCCAATAAATGAAGATAACTCAAACCAACTGAGCACTGTAAAACCTAATAAGTCAATGGAACTCAAACCGTTTGAGGAAACAGATTGCTACAAACCATTTGAGTTAAATCAAATCTATATGAATACTGTAAACTTAATCCATTAAAGTAATAAGGTGTTTAATTAAATCATTCCCTTAAACATTGAGTTCAAAACTCTTTTCAAATGAGTAGAAATAACTTTCTGTATATCTTGAGTTAGCTACACTCATTTCACATGGTAAAGTTTGTTTTGGTTTTACAGTGTACCTGCTGCTCCTCTTCTGTGGAATTTTCATATTCAAGGTTATTGTATAAAATAAAAGCGAAACTAATATTTACAGGGTTCATACACATTTTTACAAATAGAATTCCATGTTTTTTTCTATGATTTTTATAAGACTGTCAAGTAAATTTTCATGACCTAATGTTTCATGCAATGTCTACATATGCGTCGTAAAAGAAAAACAATGCATGTTCAAATTTATTACAGCATATCGTAACACACGCAACGATCTATTTCGTTTAAATTTATATCTATGTATACTTGATTTAGATAATGCTCACACCGCACTAATAATGTGAGAGTATGTGATTGACCCATGACAGAAAAGAAGCAAATAACCTATACTCAAGTATACAGATATCCGTTTTCCATGACTTCTCCAAAACTTTGTGGGTTTTTCTGTTTTTCTAAAACTTTTCTAGGCCTGGTAAATGCCATGTTAAAATTCTATGACTTTTCCAGGTTTTCCATGACCGTATGAACCCTGTAGTTAAGTAAATGTGAGTGTTTTAACTTTGTTTGGTTGTTGTGGTGTAAAATAAATTATTTTGTGTTTGAAACTCCTCTTAATGGAATAGTTACATAAGTAATCGTGAATCAAAAGGAAAAATAAGATAACTTTGTTTACCCCATTGGCATATTATTTTACTTGATTTAAATAAAAACTCACTTAATTTTAACATATTATTTCTTAAAACAAGACAAGACGTTTCACTTGTTTAGAAAATTCTTCTTAGTTAAAGTATTAAAGAGATTTGGACAAGAAACAAGACACAAACACAGAGCATTGATAGAGGTAAAGTTGGTTTTAAATTCGCACATTCGGATTTCGGCTCCTTAATATAATATTAGAAAACTGTTGTTTGCAAATTCCAAATAGCGAAATCATACTAGCAGACAACGAATATCAAACTACAACATTGTCCATGGTCGAAGTAATAGTGCTAATGTTGTTTTAAAGTGTTACTTACACGCGATTTCAGACCGGTTATTCAATGTACCATGGTAAACAATATAGGGAGCATGTCACTGAACGAATGTGCGAATATAAAGCCAACTCTACTTCAATAGAGCACTGAAACTTCTAGATATGTCAAAATATAGGAGATTTACTTACTTGTGTGCTCATGGTCTTCGTTTCAAAGCCTGTATGTACTTTAAAGGAGTTCTTATGAGTTTATAAGCGCGTATATGAGTTTTATTATGAATTATTACCACTTTATACACTCAATTCATGCAAAGCTGCTAGCGTATTTTAGCTTATCAATAAATTAACGGATATTTTACGCCTTCTGCGCGTCCTCGTGTGTAACGTGGTCGAGATAAACACTGTAAGATTCGTTAGATATATTAAATGAAGAAATAATGCGGTTTGTTAACAATAATAAGCGCCCGCACTGAGCCTGACTAGAGAGCCGCCATGACATCTGCGCGCAATGCAGCATGGGAACCAGACTCCACCCTCTCCGCGCACTTTCAAAACACTGGTCTGTCGAGTATTACTCGGTGTGTCAATAAAAATGTTTGGTAGGTTATTTAAAATATTATAATATACCATACACTTATACATATACGTACATTTTGTGTATTTTGTTATTTTATTAGAAATTTTCTGGCTGAGTCTGTGTTAATTAATTTTATTATATTTCCTTCAGCTTATTCTTTTATTAATCAGGAGTCGCCACAGCGGAATGAACCACCAACTTATCCAGCATATGTTTTACACAGCAGATGTCCTTCCAGCTGCAACACAGTACTGGGAAATGTCCATACACCCTCATTGACACACATACACTACTGACAATGGGCTATATGCACAGCTAGTGTTTTTCAGCCAATGATGAACATCCGGTGAGAGCTTTAGGTGACTATTTTCAATTTTATAATGTTCCTTTTACAGTATAGATGTTGTAATGTAATTGAAATATAATTAGTTAAATAGACTTCAGCGTCTATTTGGTTGTTAAAGCGAAAAAAGAGACGTTTAAATGCAGGTGCCGTCATTAGTGCAGAAATTACATTGAAAATACTGGGGTAAAATTAATTTCCATATTTTAAAGACATGTCACAGAAAAATATAATTTAATGCAGTGCTTCTTGATGCGTCTGAGACACACTTTATATCGTATCTCACCCAGGCAGTGAAGATCGCTGTTTTTTAAAGAAATCAGATCTTAAACGCAGTGATTTTGTATACCAGGGTATTGTTTTGTATAACAATAAGGACTGCCCGATGGCCCGGGAACAGTGTGAGAGATGCTGGGGACAGTAGACAGAATAGTTACTGGCCCGATCAGGCCAGTGCTGCCTTGTCACTAAATTTTAGTTTGCCTGCGACTATTTGTCAATTGCATGCATATATAGTCTTAAAATCAAGAAATAGTTTGTGCTTTCAAGTACTTGAATGCTACCTTCTCTGTGAAGTCGTAAATACCATATTGCTTTTTTGGTTCCTTTTATCTGATTGGATGTTGTGAGCACGTTATTTTTTTCTGTGACCTGGTAAAAACCAACACAGAGAAGAGACGACAACATGACGGCAACATCAAACTATGAGGCTAAAAGAAAATGTCTGTTTTGTGATGTTTTGCTGTCATTTTTAAGTCAGCCAGGTTTTGTATTGAAATAAAATACCTGCACATTTTCCTTAACATTTTTAAAAATTATTTTTGACACATTATTTAAAATATGTGGCTAAGTAATAGCTATTAACTTTTTGTTTTGTTATTTTTGGTGGGGCCAGTGAAAAATTTTGGCAGGGCAAGTAAAAATCTGAACCACTGGTCAAATCGGGCCAGTAGAAAAAAATCCTGAGTGTTGAACCCTGTGTAAGATGACAATTAACAGGAAGCCCTTGGGCTGGCTGACTGAAATTAAAAGTCTGTGTGCATATACCCCATTGGACTTGTCTTTTTACGCATGTCTTTGGACTGCGGGGTAAACCAGAGCACGAAAGGAAGGAAACCCACCCCAATGTGGGGAGAACATGCACACAGAAATGCCAACTGGCAGCTGAGGTTCAAACCAGTGACCTTCTTGCTGTGAGGCGACAGTGCTAACCACTGAGCCACAGTGTCATCCTAATTGTATTATAAAAATTACAAATACAATAATATATATTGTATAATATATAAAATAATAATATATAAAATATAAAATATTGTCGATTAAAAAAAAACATATATGTTGTCCCAACCATGATTCGAATAATAATAATATAAAATAATGTAATAAAAAATAATATAATAATATTAAAATAATATTAAAACACAAAATACATCCTTTTAAAACAATATTTAACTAACAAAATAAAAATTAACTATAATAAGCATCAACAATTTTATAAAAGCATCAATACTAATATTCATCATTCATTCATTTTCTTTTCAGCTTAGTCCCTTTATTAATCCGAGGTCGTCACAGCACAATGAACCGCCAACTTTTGCATTTGTTTTACGCAGCAGATGCCCTTCCAGCTGCAACCCATCTCTGGGAAACATCCATACACACTCATTCGCACTCACACACACTACGGACAATTTAGCTTACCCAATTCACCTGTACCGCATGTCTTTGGACTCGTGGGGGAAACCGGAGCACCCGGAGGAAACCCACACAACCATGGGGAGAACATGCAAACTCCACACAGAAATGCCAACTGACCTAGCCGAACCAGCGACCTTCTTGCTGTGAGGTGAACGTGCTACTCACTACGCCACCGTGGCGCCAATACGAATATAATATTTACAAAAATAAAATATAAATAATACAAAATAAACAGCTTTTACAATAGTATCAAAGCATTAATAAAAATAACATGCCTGAGTGACAGTGGAAATATTAAAATAATTGAAATTAAAAGCAGAAGAAATAATAATCAGTGACATATCTGTTCTTAATAAAATATATAAACACTAAATATATACAGCATTACTAAATGACAGTACTCAATATATACAAAATTATTGATACAAATACAGCTACCATTAATTGATTAAAATTATAATAAAAAATCTTAAGTACCAATAATGTCATATTCTGAGCCATTGTTGTTTTTCTTTTTCTCCACATGATGT
>CAIGQQ010033312.1:288978-317803 GCA_903798035.1 Danio albolineatus
CGTCCTAATGTGCCCAGTGATCCATGAAACTCAAGCAGAAGGAGAGAGAAGCATTAGTGTTTGGTTTTGTGGCTGATGCTGGAACAGGTTGTTTGATGCAGCAGTCTGAACAGTGAGACAGTAGAGCTGCCAGTGGGCGGGAGAGAGAGAGAGAGACAGAGAGAGAGAGAGAGACAGAGAGAGAGAGACTGAGACAGAGAGAGACAGTTGAGGCGAGAGGGGAGGGACAGGGTGAGTGAGAACATAAGACAGGAAGGCAACGGACGATCACAAAGAGAGTAGAAAAGGAGAACAAGTGCAGCAAGGGACCAGAGGAGAAGAGAGAGGAAGAGAGAGAGACAGAGCAGGACAATCCGAAGCTCAAAAAATGCCTCCTAACTTCGCCGGCACCTGGAAAATGAAAAGCAGTGAGAATTTCGACGAACTTCTGAAAGCTCTCGGTAATTTTTCATTTCATCCTTTTAGCTGAGCATCGCGAACGCTTATCGTCTCTCCTCCGGGCATCTCGGAAACACTGGGTTTAGATGCTATCGTACTGATAGAACGTGAGACGGCTGATTATTCACATTTATCATGATAGGAGATGTGGTTAAAGTGGGTCACGTGGTTGTTAAAGTTATCTGAGGGCTTTGTGTTTGGTATAGTCACTTCAGTGATTCATTTCAGTACAGGACAGAAAGCTCTCTGAACAGATTCAGACTGGAGCAAAACTCAGGGGGTTACAATGACAAATTTGGCTTTTTTTTGCATTTGGCAGAAGCTTTAAGGAAGGTTTTACCTCTGCATGTGTGTTCCCCTGGAGTCAGACTCATTATATGGTGGCTTTGCAAACAATTTGCTCGAGTAAAAGGAACAATTTTAATGCTTTTTCAAAGCCTGGGACAGAGTTTTTTATTTTTTATTTTAGTTTTAGTTATTTTTTGAGTTAGTTATCACATTAAACTAACCAAACGCAAGTTCATTTCTAAAAATTAAATTAATTAAATAGTTTTTATTTTATTTTAGGTAACAAACAACAAAGTGCAGGACATTTAATTTAGAATCTCATTTCATTTAACATGTTTTGTAAATATTTTAACAATTATTTTTTATTTTAGTTTTAGTTATTTTAGCACATCACAATAAACAATGATAAAATATTTTTAAAAATTATGCGAGTTAATACATTTTGTTTAATGAAATAGTTAAAATAAACAGTTTTCAAAGCGCAGGACATTTTATTGAGTTTTGTTTTAATTTACATTTTTTTGTAAATAATTGATCAAAGTATTTTTTATTTTAGTTTTAGGTATTTCAGCACATCACATTAAAATAATAAAAATGATGATGTATATTTTTATGCAAATTAATACATTTTTAAAAATTGTGTAGTTACTTTTATTGTAAGTAACAAATGTTTCTCAAAGCGCAGGACATTTAAATTAGATTCTGAATTCAGTTCATATTTATTGCAAATATTTTAGCAATAATTTTTTTTATTTTAGTTTTAGTTATTTTAGCACGTCACATTGAACTAACAAAATATGAAATATTTGTTTGTGAGTTAATAATTTTTTTAAAATTTAAGATTTATGTTTATTTTATGTAACAAACCTTTTTTTAAAGCCCGAGACATTTAATTAAAATTAATAAATATATTTTAATGCAAATTAATATTTATTTTTGAAAAATGATATAGTTATTTTTACTTTAAGAAACAAATATTTTACAAAGCCCTGGACATTTATTGAGATTCTGCTATCATTTAGCATTTTTTTGTAAATATTTTAGCAAAGTATTTTATATTTAAATTTTTGTTATTTTAACACATCACATTCAACTACTAAAATATTAAATAAAATAAAAAATATAGAATAAAAAATAATAGCTTTTGTATAAGAAAAAAGAAATAATAATAAAATAAATATAAGATAAAAGCAAGAAATTGAATAAAAATATGAAGTAATAAACTAAATACTTCTGTTTATTTTAAGAAACAAAAATATTTTATTGTTGTTTTAGGGTTTTTAGTTTAAATCATTTATTTTATTCTGAATTTAGTTCATATTTTTTTATTTCTTTCTGAAATGTTCTTTATTTCAGTTCAGTTTTCTGATAGTTCTTCAGCTTATTCAGTGTAAAATATCTCATTTAATATTAAAAGTTATTCTATTAAGTGTATATACATAAACGTGCATGCTAGCTCATTTAATCCTTAAAGAATTTTACATTTAATCATAACTTCTTATTGATTTGATTTGTTTTTGGTTTTTAGGCTTTGGTTACAGTATTATTGAGATCTTTTGAGTAGACGTGCATGATTAGAGGGCTCTTTTCCTTTAGTGAAACGTCCTATAGGAGAGCAAATGCGTAAGATAGATCATAATTTTACATTTTGCTACGATTTGAGTGTCCTCACTCATTTGTAATGCTATTTTTGTGAGAAAATGGATCATATTAAAATTTTGCATGATGTGAAAAATGTCTTTACTTGCTTGTAAACGGCTGTTAATGTGTTAAATCGTCGCAGATGTTGCTGGTTTTGAACCACACATTCTGAAAGTCTCTGAGATGGAAATCACGATGCGATTGAGGAGCTTCACTTTCAGAAGCAGAAAAGAGAAGATGAACTCGCTCACCCGTTTGTTTCTTTCTGTAAAATGCATGGTCCAAACCAGAGCAAAAAAACTTGTGAAACACTCCCAGAATTCCTCCGATTCATCCTGAGGGATTCTCCAGCGTTCACCGAGTTTTGAACGGCACAGAGCTGAAACAAACTCTTCTGAGGACAGTATAATTTCAGAGAAAAGCAAACCTGGAATTATGTGAAATTAGAATCAAGGCTAAAACAACAATCTGGAAGGTCATGTGGTATTTTCTGCTACAAAATGAAAAAAGTGAAGGCTTCTCGTTCTTTCCAGAGTCACAATTAGCATATTTTACAGTAAAGGTATTTGAGCTCTATGATTTCTGGGATCCGGAGAAACACAGACACATGATCTTGTTATGAAAAAGGAATTATTCGGACAGTTTTTGGATTAAGAAATCAAAATGTTGATGTTGTTAGTAAATATTAAATCAATTAAAAACACACACATAAGCAGTGGAAAACTGTAATGCATCCCGGACCAAACCCCCATAGAATCAAAGCGATCTTCAGATCAGTTCTGAGAGTCACTTGATGAGTATTTTACTGCTTTACACTCAGGAAATTATTTTTGCTGCTTGTTCAAACTACTTATGTGAAATAAACTGATCAACACAGGGTGACACAGTGGCTCAGTGGTAAGCACTGTCGCCTCACAGCAAGAAGGTTGCTGGTTCCACTATCGGTTAGGTCAGTTGGCATTTCTGTGTGGAGTTTGCATGTTCTCCCTGTGGGTTTCCTCCGGGTGCTCCGGTTTCCCCTCACAGTCCAAACACAGGTGATCTGAATGAACTAAATTGGCAGTAGTGTGAGTGTGTGTGTGAATGTGTATGGATGTTGTTCAGTACTGGGTTGCAGCTGGAAGGGCATCCGCTGTGTAAAACGTATGCTGGATAAGTTGGCGGTTCATTCCGTTGTGGCAACTTCTGATGAATAAAGGGACTGAGGAGAACGAAAATGAATGAATGAATCAATACAATTCTTGAGTTTTTTTAGGACAACTTGATTGTTTTAGTTCAGTCCATTTCAATCTGTAAAAAACAAATTAACTTAACTTAATGGATTTGTGTTAAATGAATTGTGTGGAGGCGCCACGGTGGCGTAGTGAGTAGCACGTTCGCCTCACAGCAAAAAGGTCGCTGGTTCGAGCCTTGGCTGGGTCAGTTGGCATTTCTGTGTGGAGTTTGCATGTTCTCCCCGTGGTTGTGTGGGTTTCCTCCGGGTGCTCCAGTTTCCCCCACAGTCCAAAGACATGCGGTACAGGTGAATTGGGTAGGCTAAATTGTCCATAGTGTATGTGTGTAAATGAGAATGTATGGATGTTTTCCAGAGATGGGTTGCAGCTGGAAAAAAAATGCTGGATAAGTTGGCGGATCATTCCGCTGTGGCGACCCCGGATTAATAAAGGGACTAAGCCGAAAAGAAAATGAATGAATGAATGAATGAATTGTGTGGAAGCCAGATATCGTCCTGTTTGTTGTACACACAACATTCTTTTATTTTAAAAACCTGTTGAACTCGAGGTAATTCTGTAAACAAAAATGTTTCTATTGTATGGTGTAAAATACTCCTGAAGTTACTAAATACATTTCTTGAGTGTTATGATTTTAATGAATTGCTTTAAAATGTTTTTTAGCATTAAAATAGAATAAGATAGAAACTAGAAAAATAAAAAAAGAATACGAAACTGAAATAAAACAGTTCAGTACATGTTCATTGTTTAAAAAAATGCTTTAACTGACAGCTGCCCATAGGTTTTTGGGTGTTTTCTATTTATTTACACTTTCAAACTGCATTATGGGATCTTGAATTCAACTTGAAGTTTAACATAAGGACTTTTCTGTCTATTCTGCTCACTTTTGACTCTTTTTCTTCCTGTACACATTTCAGTATATTTTGTCTTATACCATTGTTTTAAACTACTAAAAATGTTAATGATGGCACAATCGCCTCACAGCAAGAAGGTCGCTGGATTGAGTCCTGGCTAGGTCAGTTGGAATTTCTGTGTGGAATTTGCACCCCGTGTTGGTGTGGGTTTCCTCCTGGTGCTCCAGTTTCCCCCACAGTCCAAACACATGCACTATAGGTAAATCGAATAAGCTAAATTGGCCCTATAGTGTATGAGTGTGTTTGTGTAAATGTGAGAGTGTATGGGTGTTTCCCAGTGCTGGGTTGAGGCTGGAAGGTAAAACATATGCTGGATTAGTTGGCAGTTCATTCCGCTGTGGTGACTGCTGATAACTAAGGGACTAAGCCGAAGGAAAATAAATGAATAAAAATGAATGAATACATTTTATTCTACTTTTTTTCCTTTTTTGACTATTCATATATCTTTACTGAACTACAGAGTGATAATTCAGCACACACCGATGTCAAAACACCATCAAAAAATACATCAAATAACACAACAAAAATACGAATCGATTTGATGTCAAAACCACCAAAATAACCCCAAAAATCTATATAATATATGAAAAGTTCTATTCATCTAATAGCTTCAATTCTAAATTTATGCTGGATCCTTTAGTGATCTTCCACAATGCTTGTAAACTACTTTGATGTCAAAACAACATCAAATTGACATTGGCGTCAAAATACATGTCAAAATTGCCGACGACAGTCATCGATTTGTTCTGTTAGTAATTTTTGATGGCAATGTTAGATGTCAATTTGATGTCACTTTAACATCAAGGTAGTCAATTAACACCAAATCAATTTGCATTTTTTGGCCATGTTTTAGTGTCATTTTGACATCAAGGTGCCCACTGTGAAAAAGTGATTCCCAAAATCGCCTCTGTAAAAACCTTTGACTTCTTTTTAACACAAGAAATGCATCCAAATTAGAGCATATTTCTTTGAATAATTCCTCATCTGCATATTTAAACATAACAGTTTATACTAAACAAAAGTTAATATCAAATAAAATGTTGCAATTCTTAATTTAATAAATCAATTGAGGAAACATGATGACAACTGACGGTTATTTTTTCACCCTACATACTCAATTCCTGCAGTGTTTTGCCTTAAAGGGGCCCTATTATGCATTAATCACATTTGTAAGGGGTTTAAACACAGTTGTGTGGCAGCAGTGTGTGAATATAACCAGCTTCTAATGGTACAAATGCATTAATTCTATTGTATATAAATCACACTTGATTAAAAACTGTATGCAGAAACACTTTGATTGACATTCTCCTTTTGTACGTGTCATCAGAAGGGAAAAGCCCCGCCCCCTAGTGATAATCTCTCCCTTATTGGCATAGGACATTAGTCTTGTTTTTGAATCTGCCACTATGCTGACACATTTGTAGCTCCGCCCTTTGAAAAGAGCACAATCTCATTTAAATTTAAGGCGACAGTCACCAAAACGCCACAATTTATGTAGATTAAAGCCTAAAGGGGCACTTTCATAAAGTGATGAAACATTATTTGTGCGCTATTTTGAGCTGAAACTTTACACACACACACACACACTCTAGAGACTTATTTTAAATCTTGTTAAATAGAGCTTTTTTAAAAATTATTTATTATGCATTACTCTACACTTTTCTTCATATGTTAAATTTGTGTTTTCCAGGAGTGAACGCGATGCTCCGGAAAGTAGCGGGCGCCGCTGCAGCCAAACCGCATGTGGAGATTCGACAGGACGGAGAGCAGTTCTACATCAAGACCTCCACTTCTGTCCGCACCACTGAAATCAACTTCCGCGTTGGAGAGGAGTTTAATGAGGAGACGGTGGACGGCAGAAAGTGTAAGGTGAGAAAGCAGAAAGCAGACACTGACCTGCTGAGATTCACACTGAACAGTTAAGCCCTTAAACAGCAGCCGGAACAGGTAAACAAGTGTCATCCGATGACTGTAGGACAGAGTTACAGATGGACAGAGCTTAACGGGAGAGATGGGAAAAAACCATGAGCCACTCAAAATGTCCATTGGAAAAAATAGCATTGAGAAGAAGCCAATTGAAATTTTAATGAGCTTGACTATATATATATATATATTTATATATATATGGATATAGTGGGGGAAATATGACTTGAATTCTAATTAGATTCGAAATGACATCATGTGTAATAAAATTAAATGACACAGGGAAAAAAGTATTGAACACATGAAGAAAGGAAGGTGTAGAAAGTCATGGAAAGCCCAGACAGCAGCTGAACTCTCACAGTATTATTCAGCAACCCTCTGCCCTTCCTCATTGTAAATGAATATTCGCTGCTTCAGTCCAACATCTACATAATCAGGATGATGAAGATAAAAACCAGGGTGGACATTTCAGTAAGACCATCATCAAATCAGCCAAGGAAACCATACAATCTATAAAAATATGTAAAAATTATTATCTTTATACTATCGATAATTATTATTTTCTTTTTGTTTGACAATAATGGGTGTTGCTCAATAGTTTTAGGACAACTTTGATGAAAGGTTTTGATCCACTTCAAATATTGACTACTGTATATCAATATACCCCACCCTTCAATTGAAAACAAAAAGATTCTAAACAGATTTTTTATTAAATTAATTAAAGCATACATTTTTTAATATACAAATTTATGTGAAAATCTGAAATATTATATATATGTTACATAATGTGTATTACACTCTATTACATTCATGCTTTCTAAAATGTATATATTTATTAAGGTTATATAAATTCGAATAAGCTGGTATTATTGATCCATTTAAAGGGGTGGTTCAGAGTGTATTTTTAAGGCTTGGTTGTGTTTATAAGATGCAAAGCAATGTGTGCTCATGCTTCACTTGTAGAAAATCACGTCATTATATCAAATATCTTACTTTGATTATATACAGATACACAGCTAACATGAAGACGACTGTCATATTTCCTAGTTCCGTTGAAAGCCCGCCCTCAAGAGGCTCTGATTGGTCATCTAACGTAATGGCAGCATCACACCTCTACTAGCACACGCTTTGCCTCTGCTCTGTGAATACTGTCAGTCAGTGTAACTGTAAATGACCTTTCTCAGATCCCTGCTATATATTTTATAATTCTCTGGAACATAATTAAACTGTAAGCACTTCTGTCTTTGTGTCATGTCATGTCCTTTGGAAGACCAAATACAGAAACAGAAGAAGCTCTGTGAAAATAGCAGCGTTTGGACGGCATTTTAGCTTTCTCTGCTATAACATTACAGCGCCTCAGGCCATGCCCCTTTGCTGCGCAGGGTGTGTGCGTGTAACCTGAAGGGTTTATGACATCATTAACCCGGATGTATTTTTTTGTAGTCTCCAAACTTTGTTTGCTGTAGGCTTTGCTAAGCTAACTCTGTAAAAGCCTTTGAGCGTCTTATAGACAGAGATGTTGTTTATGTTCACACAGCTACATTACACATCAACTAAAGTTTAACATATGCTATCGTACCGGACCACCCCTTTAAATATTTAAATCAAAGATTTCTTAGCATAAATTCTATTGTGTATTTTTAATACATCATTAATATTAGCACATAAAAAAGAAATGCTAATTAAATGTATTCTTAGTAATAAAAAATATTGAATGTAATCATTCTGATATATATTTTATTCATGAAACAATAAATTAATATTGCTACTTAATTATTATTCAGAAAACATTTAATTTTAATTATTTATTTTTTTTACAAATGACTTCAAATAATTAAATAATAACATCAAAATACATCAAATACTGATAATATATACATATATAAAACCTTTATGCAATTATGTATGGTGCAATTTATCTTTTATTAGCTAATGCTTACATGTTCGTTCATGTAATTACAATCCAATGTATCAATGTTGAAGTGAATTACTTAAAGCTTTAGGTTGTGTGTTGAATAATATACTGAAATTATCTCTATGTAAGAAAATAAACGGTTAAATCACACTTCTGAGAAAATTAATCATCCATATTTTGAGCTCAGCAAGCACCTGTAAACAAAGCACAGCGCCGGTAATGGAAACTGCTGTTTTCTGGATCCATTTCCCCGAACATCTGGGCCTCTGATTTCAGAAGATAAAGCCACAGACACGTTTATGCAGATTTACATTAGTCCAACTCACACGTCGCATCCATCAGGACAAATTAGCCATTAACGAGAGCGTTGTTTTCCTCAGCATGAGCTTCTCAATCATCTTCAGACGAATCATAATCTCTCCATATCATCTTAATCGGGTTTTTACACATTTTTGCAGAAGTGCGGCTTTCAGTTTCTTGCACAAGCAGTCTAAATTCGAGCCTGTAACCCGAGCTCTTCCAGCAGTTAACAATTGACTACATGGTAAAATCTACAACCTCGTCCACCAAAGCCTTATATTTCATTCCACTGACCTTAACAATGAGCAAAATGATGGCGTGGTCAAACTGCGAGAAACCTAAACCTGCGTTCAGACCACAACGCTCAGCAGAAAGCCAGTTTTAACCACTACGAGTGTTTTAAGAGTAAGAAAAAACAATTATAGGCAAGGGCAGGAGGGTCGTCGGTTGCAATTAGATGGAAAAGTGGCACATTAATTACCATCTCCTATTGAGCTTCATAAATAGACAACACTTCTAATTCGTCAGGCCTTAAAGCGATAGTTCACCTAAAAACGAAAGACTGTTAATCTTCTCAGCCTCAGATGATCTTAAAGGTCAATGTGACTTTTCTTTTTCTTCAGTAGATGAACCTCACTGCGATTCTTAAAACGCAAGTCAGTACACTGAAAAAAGTTATTCAAAGCTGATTCCTTGAATTTACTCAATTGTTTTACGTTAAGTGGCTGTAAACAATTTAATTGGGCTGAATTTAAACAAACAAAGTTGAACATTATTAAATTTAATTTGTTTGTTTAAATTCAACACAAACAGTTTTGCAGACAGCTTTTTTTTCAGTGTAGCTATGTTTCCATCCATCTATCCATTCAATCATTTATTTTCCTAGTTTCTATTTCAGAGGTTGCCACAGCGGAATGAACTGCTAACTATTCTAGCATATGCTTTATGCAGCGGATGCCCTTCCAGTCACAACTCAGTACTGTGAAACACCCATACACTACGGACAATTTAGTTCATCCAATTCACCTATAGCGCATGTGTTTGTACTGTGAGGGAAACTGGAGCACCCGGAGGAAATCCACACCAACATGGGGAAAACATGCAAACTCCACACTGAAGTGCCAACTGACCTGGCTGGGGCTTAATCCAGCGACCTTCTGGCAGTGAGAAAACAGTGCTAATCACCCATTCACCTATTTTTGTGCGTATTTTGGGCTATTGTGTTAAAAAATGCTTAATGGAAACGCCAATATGTGCATAAATTTAGAAAATACGCATAGAAATGGTACGAGTAGGGAAAACAATTGATCCGATAAGAAACAAATGCGCATAAAGTACGATGGAAATGATGATAAATTCCAGCATGGCATCATAAATGATGTGATTTTGTTTTAACAGATCATGTGACGATAAAAAAAGAGCCAGACAGGATGGTATTAATGGACAAACCAGTAAATCAACCACAATATAAAACATCTGGAATGTTGGTTTTGTTTCTAAAACCCCTCAGCCAAAGTCTGTCATCAAAGTGTCATGTCATTTTTGACCCGCTTATCTGGGGCCGAGGGCAGCAGTCTTAAGAGAGAACTCCAGATTTCCCTCTCCCCAGACAGTTCCTCCAGCTCCTCCCGGTGGGACATGCCTGGAACACCTCCCTAGGTAGGCGCCCAGGAGGCATCAGAAACAGATGCCAAAGCCACCCCAGCTGACTTCTCTCGATGTGGACAAGCAGCGGCTCTACTCTGAGCTCCTCCCAGGTGACAGAGCTTTTCACCCTATCCATAAGGATGCGCCCTGCCACCCTGCGAAGGAAACTCGGCCGCTTGTATCCGAGATCTTGTCCTTTCGGTCATGACCCAAAGCTCATGACCATAGGTGAGAGTAGGAACGTAGATTGATCGATAAATCGAGAGTTTTGCCTTTTGGCTCAGCTCCTTATGAAAGTGGTTTAATATATTATATTAGTTTTATTACCTCCAGAACTGTCTTGAGAGCATTGCGAGCTTCTGTTTACAGTATCAAGTTGACATGACGACGGTTTTATTTGACACTAACAGAGGAAGAACTTTGAAAACATTTAATAAAATCATTTTGTTTACCAGAATTTCAGCTAAAAATCTTCTTTAAAAGGACAGTTCACCCAAAAAATATATTATGTAATAATTTACTCACCCTTTATTTGTTTCAAACCTTTTTGGGTTTCTTTCTCTTGTTGAAGGTATTTTTAAAAATGCTGAAAACCTGTAACCATTGACTTTTATAGTATTTGTTTTTCTATGGAAGTCAATGGTTACATCATTCTTCAAAATATCTTCTTTCGTGTTCAACAGAGGTTTGGAACCACTTGCGGTTAAATAAATAGAGTAAAATTTAAAATTGGAGTGAACTATCTCTTTAAGACAAAAGTAATCTACTAAATGTTGGAGTGAACTATCCTTTTAAAGTAAACCATTGTAAAGCGTCATTGTATCATTCTTAACACTGAGAATCCTCTCTCTCTCCCCTATTGAAATGGCTTTGTTGTGAGACGTAACGAAAGGACGGGCATATAGACAGAGATTTGACCTCATTTTGGTCTGGAGCAGACAGCAGTGGGAGGGGGATTATTTGGGAGTCTTGCAGCCCCTGAGAGTCACGTAACCGTCTGTCTCCAACATAATGTGAGCCGAGACATCAGAAAAAGTGTGTGTTCGGTATTTATACACACGCATGTCCTTCTGACTAATCCTATATCTGAAAATGTCCTGTGAAATTAGTTGATTGGACCATCAGCCCCTGGGGTATCGTGGTTGAAAATAAAGCGGTTCCTTATTGGTTTTAATGGCTCCCACTTTTAACGTTTACTCTGAGTGCTACAGTTCCGTTTAGTACAGTACGCTACGCATTTATTTACAATTTCCGCTGTCAGAAGATCCAAAAATAGCAAACTGTATCATAATTTTATTTTGGACTACTTCATAAGGGTAACTAGCACAGCAGTAGCAAACTAAATGGTGGAGAAAGACTTGTTTCTGAACACTGATTGTCGAACACAGAGAATTGTCGATTGCGAGAAGCGCCATTTTTAAATGCAGAGCCAAAACAAGACAGCATAATAATAATACAATGACGACGCACAGCAATGATCGACCTGAGCTCAAATCATATCCTACTGTACAAATCACATCATACTGTAGTCTACTAAACAGTACCAAACCACTAGATAGAAATGAGGCATTCGAAAAAAATGAAACTATATTTAAAATAGCAACACCGGTGGCCATTTAGTGAACAGCAGCCAGGAAATTGGTTTTGCGCAAGTATCGTACAAGACAATGAACTTAATTTAATGCTCAGATATACTCACTGCCAAGTTATTCTTTAGTGTTTGATCTGATGTAAAAATGACTTTCGCAGCAATGGTCTGATATCAAACATCCAGAGAAAGACAGACTTCAACAGATTGTAAAAATCTTGATGGTTCTGTGGGTCCCGTCTATCAAATCTGATCTTTATTTTGAATTTTCTATTGGATTCAGGTCAGGTGATTGGCTGGGCCATTCTCTGAAAGCATTTGAGAGTTTCCTTGGCTGTGGTTTGGATCATTTTCTTGCTGAAATGTCCACCCTAGTATCATCTTCATCATCCTGCTAATGTAGATGTTGGAATGAAGCAGCTGATATTAATTTACACTGACGAAGGGCAGAGGGTTGCTGAAGAACTACTGAGAGATTTCGGCTGCTGTCTGCGCTCTCCATGCCTCTCTACACCTCCCTTTCTTCATGTGTTCAATACTTTTTCCCTGTGTGATTCCATTTGTAAACTAATTAGTTTTGTTTTCTTTGCATATATGGTTTTCTTTGGTTGTTATTGACATCTGGTGAACATTTCAGGTCAACAGCACCTCTAGAAATATGTTTTCTGAGAATAATGGTGACGTGTTCAATACTTATTTCCCCCACTGTATATAGATGATCACAATCTGACCCTGCTGTTTGAATTAACCTCTTTCTTTTAGACATAAAATCGACATTTATAGTACAGAACAGCTCTTTTGATATTATCTTCAACATTATAAACATTTGTTTCAAGCGTCATAAAGCAGAATAAAAGCTCTGGGAGGTGTGTAAACATCACATCCTATAAAAAAAACGCATGAAAATCTGATAAAAATAGCTTTGATAGACAAGCTGTGGAAGGTTGTGTTTTTCTTCACACATTTAGAAGTAGAACTAAACACAAATAATTTTTTATTATTTCATTAAGAACTTCTTTAAGAGATTTCCAAAATGATTATCAAAATGTTGGCATTGTTAAGCTCAACCTCTGCACTCTTTATTTTTACGCACCCTCATTTTTTATTGCTGTTTGTAAACTAAAACAGCACTAAAACTAAAACTACTTATTTAAAATAAGCTCAAACAACTCAATTTCTCAGTTTGTTTTGGACAACTTAATTGTTTTATGCTCAATCCACTTATATTTTTGAAGCTAACTTAATTTATGTTGGGACAACCTGAACGAATAGTGTGGAACCCAGCATTTTTTACAGTGATATAATTATGGGACAAAGTCAAAGTAAAGTCTCCATGATGATATAAAAACACAAATGCGTGTGCGTGTGTGTCGACTCACGCTGAGCACATTATTACTGAGATAAGAAGATCAGATCCCGCTGGCCTGACTCGCGAGTCGCACCCCATCTGCGCTGCAAACGGCTGAAGAAACACGACAACACCCCCATTATATATAATACACACAGCAATACAGAAACACTGAACAATTACTTGATAGCAAGAAAGTCGCTGGTTCGAGTCCCGGCTGGGTCAGTTGGCATTTCTGTGTGTAGTTTGCATGTTCAAAGTCCAAAGACATGCGGTACAGGTGAATTGGGTAAGCTAAATTGTTTATAGTGTATGTGTGTGAATGAGTGTGTATGGATGTTTCCCAGTGATGGGTTGCAGCTGGAAGGGCATCCGCTGCGTAAAACAGATGCTGGATTAGTTAGGGGTTCATTCCACTTTGGTGACTCCAGATTAATAAAGGGACTAAGCCGAAAAGAAAACGAACGAATGAATGAAAAACAATTAATCCGATAAGAAACAAATGTGCATAAAGTACGATGGAAATGATTATGAAGTCCAACATAGCATCAAAAATCATGTGATTTTGATTTAACAGATCATGTGATGATAAAAAGTAAGCGAGATGGGATATTATTGAACAAAGCAACAAATCAACCAAGATACAAAACATCTGAAATGCTGCTTTGCTCATTCTGAAATCCCTCAGCCAAAGTCTGTCATCAAAGTGGTTTATTATTATTATTATATTATTATTATTACTTCCAGAACTTTCTTGAGTGCCAAAATCCACTGCATTGTGTTTCATCTTCTGAGGTGCACCTCAATATTGACTCATTTTATTAATATTATTCAGTAATTATTAAGTAATCAATTAATATATTAGAAAAATAGTGTCTTTTCATATCGCAGCAAATTGAATTGACTATGGCGACCCATGATGAATAAAGGGACTAAGCTGAAGGAAAATAAATAAATGAATTTTATTTTAATATAGTAACAATGTTTTTATGGC
Organism: Danio albolineatus; assembly: GCA_903798035.1. Taxonomy (NCBI): domain Eukaryota; kingdom Metazoa; phylum Chordata; class Actinopteri; order Cypriniformes; family Danionidae; genus Danio; species Danio albolineatus. The sequence goes on from CAIGQQ010033312.1 coordinate 303,207, forward strand.
TTCAGTCAGTTCATAATAATAACTCTTATATTTCATATTTAAACATTTTCTTCCTTAATATAGTATTTAGATGTGCATTTAGTTAGAAATAAAACCCAATTCCTAGATATAAACGGTAAGTTCTGATCTTTTTTTTTTGACTAAAATTATATACATTTGAGAGGTTTATGTTTTAAATCTTAACCTTATATCTAGGCCCACACGAAATCTGCGCGCGCAGAATTCAGCAGATTTTTAGCCCATCATTGATTCTGTTTATTTACTGGTGAAAATGTGTATACATTTATATTTATTCAGTTTTTTAATTAATTTCAGTAATAATATTGATTAGTATAAAAATATTCATATGATTTATTTACAATACAGTTTACAAAGTACTATTTTCTGTCTTTAAGTAGATATTTTATATGAGAGACTTAGATCTAATTGGATTCGCATTGTAAACATTAAATAAAAGTTTAAAATGTATAACTTTTGATTTCATATATTAAAGTTTTAGTTTTGATACTCCCTAAATCATTCTGCATAAATCCGCAGATTTTTAACAAAATTTTGCGCAGAAATAGCAAAAAATGTCCGCAGATTCCATCTGGCCCTACTTATAACTGATAGATACTGTAAAAAATGCAATACAGGCAAAAAAATCTGAATCACAAGAAGTCACAATTAATAGAAAAGGTCAGAATCAAGAGATGTAAACTTTGTAACTAGACATAAGTGACCAAAACATTTATATAAATATAATAAATTTACTATAAAAATGAGTGAGAAAGAACAAAGGTTACTATTTCCTCATCATTTCTGCACACACTGTATTTAAATCAACCAATTACAGAATATCCAATATTTCTTCATCATCATCATAATACATCCAAGTTATAGACTATATCAATGTTGTCATGTAATTGGCCCATGAACATTTCCTATTTAATATTAAACTATTTCTTCACAGTAACCAGAGGCAATTCAATCATAACTTAATGTTAAAACACCTATCAGAACATTATTTATCAATATGTGGCTCTTTTTGGATTCTCGAAAGCTCTAGAAATGTAAAATGTAAAACAGAAAATAGGTTAGGACCAGTATTAAACAAGGCCTTTAACAAATAAAAGTCCTATTTCTACTGTCACGTTATATAAAATAAGCCACAGTTCACCTCAGTTGTCAAAACTGGCCTGGCCCGTTGCCATAGAGACAGACCCGCTCACCTGCCACAGGGCATGAAGTCAGATCCTAAATGTCCATCAGTGAAAACAGCAAGACACTGCACTAGAGCTTTAGGTATTAGTAGGAGATCCTATTGCTGTTTTCCTTCCTTTTCCTTGAACTTTTTTCTTTATCTGTACTTTGTAACTCTATTATTATTCACTGCCTGTGCTGCAGATGCGTCTGCAATATAAATCAGTAGTGTTTCATGTCAATAAAGCGCATTAAACTCAGGCCGAGAGAAGGATGATGATGATGTTGATGGGATGTTTAATGTGCATAGTGCTTGTGTTTGTTTAAATGGAGGGATTTTATGATTTAGTGTCTGACAGATGCAGTTACATTCATGCATTTGTGCGTTTTGGCTGATGCTTTTATCCAAGCAACGCACAGCTGAAGTTAAAAATATTCGCCCCTTTTGTGATTTTTCTTTTCTTTTTCAAATGTTTCCCAAATGATGTTTAACAGAGCAAGGGATTTTTCACAGTATTTCCTATAATATTTTTTTCTGCTGGAGAAAGTCTTATTTGTTTTATTTCAGCTAGAATAAACCTTTTTTGAAACATTTTAAGGTCAATTTTATTAGCCCCATTGAGCAATGTTTTTTGAATGTCTTCGCTATTCAATGACTTACCTAATTAACCATGTTAAGCCTTTAAATGTCACTTTAAGCTGAATATTAGGGTCTTGAAAAATATCTAGTAAAATATTATGTACTGTCAGCATGGCTAAGATAAATGAGCAATATCACACGAGTAGAATTGTGATGTGGCTGTATATCGGCACAGGTGTTTTAGCTTTGCAATGAGGCCGCAGTGCCTCAGGGCCCTATCGTACGCCTGGCACGATAAGGCACAAGGCATGTTTGATGCGTTTTGTTGCTATTTTCAGACCAATGCAACCCTAACTTTCCTGTTTTGTGCCTTGTTTTATAATGGAAATGGTAAATCCATTCGTGTGCTGGTCTAGAAAGAAGAGTTAAGGCGCATTGTCGGCACGTTGCCATTTTGAGGAACTAAAATAGGCCGTACTCACACTATGCTATCAGGCCCGTTTCCCGGATCGTTTGAGAAGTGTGAGCGCTCTGAATCGGGCTCAGGCACGGTTCATTTGGCCGGCCCTGGCCCGGTTGGAAGAGGTGTGCTTGAGCCCAGTTCACTTGGGCTCAGGCGCGGTACGTTATAGTGTGAGTGCCAAGCGCGCCTGAGCCCAAAACTGAGGACGCAACGTCACTTGCTGCGACGCACGAGCAGCACGATTTCGTGAAAATTTCCAAGCCACAAAGGCGATAGACCTGTTCAACATTATGCTGTGACTGGGTTGTGCACCACTGCTGAGCAAACGACTCAAAAAAATCACCAACAAACTTAACAAAGCTGTGGACTCCATTGTGCTCAGCGTAGCTCTTCCTGTTTATCTTTAGTACGTCGCACTATAATGACGTAAGCGGGCTTGGGTACGGATGCTTAAAACGCAGTGTGAGTGCGGGCCGTCGGGGGAGAGAGAGGAGGGAGCACAATCGTGTTTCGGCCCTGGGCCTGGGCACGGTTCGGATAGCATAGTGTGAGTACGCCCATAGACTGCGCAATTGAGCAGGTCTAAAGTCCAGCGCAGAGCACGTTAGTTGTGCGCCTTAAATGTGTACACATTGCTGAATACACACAGGATGTACAGCAATATGCAAATATCTTTAAAATTAAACAATATTTAAAGGATTAACTACAAAAATTATTATTTTCTTTATGAATATCCCTGCCTCCATGCCTTCTTCACTTCGGGGGCTTTTTTCAGTTTATTCATGACAACTTGTATAATGTTGTTATTATTAGAAGTGTTATTTATTATATGCATATTTATATTTGTTTTGATAAGAGACGTTTGCATCACCATATGGGGCATAATAGGACGCGTGTTTGGATAACTCAGACCACACTTTGTTATTATTGTTCATTTGTTTGCTGGAAATCAGAACTGAATTTAAAAATTGTTTTGAAACAAATGTTTGTGCTTAACAAACGACTTTAAATATATAGGCTGATGGAGTGCGTATAACACCGTTTCCTTATCTATGAAAATAAAGAAGTATAGAGAAAGTAAAGAGGCTGAATTGAGGAGGCTCATTCTTTATCCTCGCGCTGCAGATGGCCTTTTTAACTGTTTTCTCGCTAGTGAAGCGTTCAGTTTTTCCACTTATGAAGTCTGCCGTGTAAATAGCTAATGCTGTCTTAAAGAGAATAGGACATGAGAGTCTGATTAATTTAATGCATGTTATGTTCAAAACACACTCGTAACTTATTATGAGAATAAGCACGACCCTGTTAGACCAGGTGCCATGGCACAAACCTAATTTTTCCATCCTTAAAATAGCAAAAGTGGATTCGGACACAGCCTTAATGCTTTTGCGCCATGCGCTTTAGACTCTGCACCTAGAACGTAAAAATAGAGCCCACCAGTCCCACCAGTGATGATATACAGCCATATCGCACTGCTACGGGTGTGATATTGTTTTTACAACAGTTCGATGGCATAGTTATGTATATAAAAGGAAATCAAACGCAGAAAGTCTCAAAATTCTTTTGTATGAGGAATTACTTTCTTCCGCCATTCATTCACCTCTGTAGCTGACATCAGAACAGCAGAAACCAATGCTACCTCACAAACGTCACTTTAGAGCTAGTGTTTGAATGTTTCTCTAGCGTAATTTCTGATGTGATGACAAAACAGGAGATTTTACTGACATTTTAAGATTCTAAGGCTGAACGGCATGAAATGCCATCAGTCTACAGAGATTTCCCAGTATTTCTCTGTTGCATCAGGAGATCACAATAATTAACCCCGAAAAAACCCCCAAAGCAGTGCAAACTCTGCAAATTACTTTAGAACAGCAGCGCAATCTGACGATCATTATCCAGAGGATGATAATATGTAACACGGCCATAAATGAGGTTGGTGTCGTGATCTCGTTCCTTCTGAGTGCACATGCACATTAGCTCGGGCAACCTGAAAAAATGGCAATTTTGTTTGATTTGGACGTTAAGAAACAAAACTTATGAGACAGTTGTTGTTTAAGTTTGGTGGTTCCAAATATGTAATTTAATCGTATTCTTGGCAAACAGTTTTGAAGAATTTAAAGTTTCCCCATTCAGACAGAATGCCTGAGCATCCTGCCCGAGAGGTGTTTCAAAGAAAGGCCGCGGAGTGAAATGACTTGCCTTAAAGCAGGGGTGCTCAACCCTGCTCCTGGAGATCGACCTTCCTGCTGAGTTCAGCTCCTACCCTGATCAAACACACCTGAACTAATTAATTAGGACCTGAACAGCACTCGATAATTACAGGCAGGTGTGTTTGATATGGGTTGCAACTGAAATCTGCAGGACGGTCGATCTCCAGGAGCAGGGTTGGTCACCCCTGCCTTAAAGGGACTTTGCTTGAACCGAAAGAGGGGGTTTCATTGCCCTTTAAAACACTGTTTTGCACTTATGGCTGATTAATTGAATCAAAGCACTGTTCAAAATTGGTAATTAATGGATTTTACATAACTTTCCTCAATATTTATGTAAAATATTATACAGAATATTAAAAACTTGTGCAAAATTACATTTTACAAAATTACAAAAATATTTTTAATGTCAGAAAATGACTGTAATTAAATGTGCCTGTTATTTTACTATATCTTACTAAAGGTTTACCATTTATTTTACAAGATTTTTTTTACAGTGTAGTGTTAAGCACCATGATGATTCTCTGAATGATTCTCTAGCGTAATGTCTGATATGATGACAAAACAGGTGATTTTACTGACCTTTTAAGATTCTAAGGCTGAACGGCATGAACTGCCATCAGTCTACAGAGATTTCCCAGTATTTCTCTGTTGCAATCAGGAGATCACAATAATTATCCCCATTACATTTTTCTTTCTGTCTTAGTCTTTTTTCTAGTTATTTGACTGAAATATGAATGATGAAATTAACAATCTTTAGATTTAAAGTCAATCAATAAGGCTTTTTGGTTTCAAGTTATTAAGCTTTTACTCCGGGTTAAACAGCAGAGGTCGAGTTAATGCACAGAGCTCATTATAGATGCTTGTGTTTCTGTGTGTGTGAGAGTTTTCTTTAGTCTGAGCGAGACGAATGAGTGTGTCAGGACGCCGTACACCGTCTCATTTTAAAGGGATTTTAGATCAAGCTGCATAAATTAGTTTAAAGACAGTGCCTGAGGACAGAGAGAGAGAGAAACACACACACACTCACACATACGCACACAGAAGTGATATGAACTGATTGCTGATGCTGTTTTGCTGCAGTTTCCTCTGACTCTTATTTATCTGGTGCCAAATGTTTACTGAGAGTTATTAGTAGTGAGGACAGACCTGTTTTGTAATTAGTACTTATGAAAAAAGTTGTTCTTTTAAAAATATTTTTGTCTTACATAATACATAATTATACCTATTTATTGATTAAATATTTATAAACAAAATATGATACCAAATGTAATATTTATATAATGTCCATATATACACTTATAAATTATGCTTTTTTGTATTTTTATATTAACAAATAAAAAGGTACATTATATGAAATGTATTTTATACATATACTAGGCTACATACTTTTTATAAAGTATGTAATATATGAATATCTCAAGGATTTTTTCCTTTCATCCTTGTAAGTTGGTGAAGTGTTGTTCCTCGCAACTGTCGCCACTGGCCTGCATGGTTTGGGACTTGTGAAGCTGCGCATCGATGGATTTGCTCTTCGGTGTTTGGACTTTCAGCCGTGAAAATTAAACCACACTGAACTGAACTATACTGAATTCTGAAAACTGGACTGACACAGTTTCAGTATGCTAGAACTTCTATGTTAAGCTGCTTTGACACAATCTACATTGTAAAAGCGCTATAGAAATAAAGATGAATTGAATAGAATACTTTTATAAATATGTTCTTAGTATAAATACTTATAAATAAATACTATATATAAACACATACACTACCTCACAAAAGTCTTGTTGTCTATTCCAGTTGTAAGAGCAACAAATAAAAACGTGACTTCTAGTTGATCATTTAGAAAAGTGGCAGGAAGTAGATTTTTCCGATGAATCATCTGTTGAACTGCATCCCAATCATCACAAATACTGCAAAAGACCTATTGGAACCTCCATGGACCCAAGATTCTCACAGAAATCAGTCAAGTTTGGTGAAGGAAAAACCATGGTTTGGGGTTACATTCAGTATGGGGGGGTGTGAGAGATCTGCAGAGTGGATGGCAACATCATCAGCCTGAGGTATTAAGACATTTGTGCTGCCCATTACATTACAAACCACAGGAGAGTGCAAACGCTTCAGCAGGATAGCGCTCCTTCTCATACTTCAACCTCCACATCAAAGTTCCTGAAAGCAAATAAGGTCAAGGTGCTCCAAGATTGGCCAGCCCAGTCACCAGATATGAACATTATTAAGCATGTCTGGGGTAAGATGGAGGAGGAGGCATTGAAGATGAATCCAAAGGATCTTGATGAACTCTGGGAGTCCTGCAAGAACGCTTTATTTGCCATTCCAGATGACTTCATTAAGTTATTTGAGTCATGCAAGGGATGTATGGATGCAGTCCTCCAAGCTCATGGGAGTCATACACAATATTACGTCTTTTTTCACTGCCCCATGACTTTAGATTCTATACTGTACATTATTTCTGTTAAGCGACAAGACTTTTGTCTAAGCAAAATCAGACCTTACTGTCCTCATTAAATAATAAAAAATCAAGGCATGATCATATTTTATTTTGGTAAAGTAAGTGTAATGTAAAGAAATTAAGTAAAGTAAGCCACTTCTGATACCAAATGATTAACTAGAAAGTCATTATTGTTTATTCCTAAAACTTGGATAGACGACAAGACTTTTGTCAGGAAGTGTATATTTACTCAAGTATAAATACTTCGATTTATACTAAAAACTAATTTTTAGTATATAATTGAGGTTGTTCTTTTATAATTGAGGTTGTCAGGCTCTTAAATGTGAATAAACAAAAAACAAGTATGTCAAATTTGTGATTTAATTATTATTTTTTAAATTCAGAATAATAATTAATTTGGTCTAATATAAAGAATCAGCCAATTCTCAATACAGATATCTTTTTACTATAATGAAAATGTAAAATGAGTAAAACAGTCAAGCTTCAGTATGTTAAAAAAGTCTGCCTGATGATTCACGAATTAGTTGTTCTTCTCAAGTAAATCAATCAATTCAACTCAATTGATAAACTGTAGTTCACAGCTCAAGTATGAACAGCTAGTCGGTCAAATTTACAAATAATAATGACAGTTCTATGCTTTGCAGAGTTTGGCCATGTGGGAGACTGAGAATAAAATGTACTGCAAACAGACGCTGGTGGACGGAGACGGACCCGTGACATTCTGGAGTCGAGAACTGCGTGGAGACGAACTCATCCTGGTGAGAATCGCAAAAAAAACACAATACCTAAACTCTGTACAGTTCACATAGAGCTATCGTCAAAAAATTTAAATCAAGCAGAAAAAAGATCTTGATGCGGAAAACATCCCGCGAATAAATGTGAATAGACTTAAACTCAGAATTTTAAAGATTTACAGAATTTAAAGGGCACCTATGATGAAAATCATTGTTTTGAAGCTGTTTGGATAGAACTGTGTGTAGGTATAGTGTGTCCACATATTGGGGTGATATAAACACAATAAGTCTCTTTTTTAAAATTTCCTGACATTAAGATAGGATCCAAATCCCTCCCATTTTGAGGCAGACCGCAACGTGATGTAGGAGTTCGGTTTCCCCGCCCACCGAATTGATTGACAGCTGCGTATTAACATGTCTCCATAGTAACGCGTATAATCATATCAATAAGACAAGACGTCCGTAAAGCAAGCAGGATTAAACGATCTGTTGTGCTCTCTGTGATCATCAATCATCATCAAATGTGATCAAGAATGAGTTTTACAAGCTTAAAACATTTTTAAAACAATGCATGTTAATGGATTACAGCAATTTACTTCAGCTTTACTTTATGGCTGCGCGCTTCAATCCCGGTTTGCGGAAGTTAAATCAGGTTTATTTTGTACATTACATAACGGATATCCATACAGCAGTGGAAATTAACATATATCTGGTCACATTTGCCGTGCAAAACTAGTGTAAAGTTAAATGCGCGATGTGTTTGTGCGTGTGTGTGTGTGAACGACTTTGTGTGTGACTCATCATTGCAGAAAGGCTTGAAATAACTCCACAACAAATACATAAAATAATCATTAGGGAAATTATTACTGTAGTATTTCTCACAAACGTTAAGTGAGATCTGCCTCCTTCATATCTGTTTGTTATCTGACGCAGCCAAGGTGGAGAGTGAGGCACATTCTGACAGGCACGTAAGAACGCTGGGACGGGGAGAACCAGCATTAAAGGCACAGGCCACAAAGACATTCTGAAAGCTATAACAAATAATCTGATGGGTGGTTTGAGCTGAAACTTTACAGACACCTTCTGGAGACACAAAAGATTTATCTTAAATCTTTAAAAAGGGGTAAAATAGGTGCCCTTTAAAATAAACTCAAAAATGAATTAAAGTCTGAATTTGCAAATGTAAAAAATAAATACATTTCAAAAAAACCTAACGCTGGTTTACACTAAATGTAAATGTAAGTATTTGCGTGAGTAGATTACATATAAAGTCAATGAAAATGCACGATTAGATGCACATTTCAAATAGAGGCCTTTAACAGCAAAAAGATACGATTTATAAAAGAAGTCGGAATAACGAGGCAAACTCAAACTAAGCCATAATATGGACAGCCCTATATACATTTCTGGAGATTGCGAATTATGTAGCCAGAGGTACGTATGGCTGCATTTCGTCTTTGACATGAACGCTACAGGGCGGTACGACGTTGTTTCTTTTCGCACTAGCAGCTGACTGATTACCTCCGATTGCACGGGTTTTCTGCTGTTACCATTTTGACCAGTGGCTCGCAGCATACGTCAACGAACTTGAGACGCTGAGAGGCGTTGACCACGATGACGAGGTTTGTTGTTTCCAAAAACAACAGCCAAAAAAATAAAATAAACAAGGAAATTACTGGGTGGGAATGTGGTTAAAAAAAAATCAGGGGCTTTTCTTTTTCTGGATTGCTTTTGAAAACACTGCCGTTTAGATTTAAGAAAAGGGGTGGGCGAGTCAATCTGTGCTTTTTAAAACACTATCGGTTGGGTTTAGGGAAGGAGGTGGGTGGGGGATCGATCGGTCGTTCAGTCAGTCGACAGCGGCCTCTGGTGGATTTACACGAGAACAACAGGCGTGAATGGCACTTGCGAGAGACACTTGAGATCTGAAAAAGTGTACACAGCGGCCTCTGGTGGATTCGAGAAAACAAAAACTGCAAAAAAAAAAAAACCAACTCAACATACCTCCTGGGACGTATTTGGTGCTCTCCAGAAATGTATATAGGGGTACGATTTCAGTCTGCATCACAACCTTATTCATCATAGGTTATTAAAATTCAGACTTTTTTCCTCCAACTTATAATATTATGTCTTGCGTTTATGAGTTTATTATCATAATTTTGAGTTCATGTTTAGTTAAACTATAGCATTTTACTCAGAACTGTTTCTTCAACAATGTTAGAGAGAACCCACTTTGTGTCCACTATAAACAGTCTTGTTCTATAACACTCTATTTTGGCCATAAACGCTTGACTGTAGAGTACATGATTGTTTCTGGCGTTTGGCTCTCCAGACGGCCTGATTTTACAGTCTCCTCAAATGAACATGGCAGCGTTCTTATGAGAGCTCACAGTGATCATATTTTATGACTTCAGGCAGGAAACAGCCTATGGATTTATTTTCCATATAACTTAACATTAAGAGAGAGAGGGATGGTGGGTGTGATGTTTAATGGAGCACATCGATCTGAGGAACAGAGCAGCTTTTCTCACTTCTGTCTCATGTGAAATGATTGTCCTTTACCGAACCATTTGACTACAAAATGAGGTCTCACATGCCTTTTTTCAAGTAACCTTTAAATTTATGGTCAAAATAATCCTCCTGGTCTCACGTGAAAACAGTTACGTTTTATTACCAACTATTTTTTAACAATAACCTGGTGACCGGGTTGAATGGTTGAGCCACATTGTCACAGGTTGAGCACTATAAATTCCATACAACAATTAGATAGTTTTTATTAATAACTAATAAATCACATATTAACTGGTGTGTACTTAAAAGTCTTAAAGGTGCTGTAGGTAAACCATAAGTTTGCAGATAGCTAAGAAACATGCGTTTCATTCATTTAATCAGGATGGCTCTCAAAGTGTGCATCCGCGATGGAAATGCAACCTCTGGTGGACCGTAACAGACTCCGAAATGAGATTCAGAGTTCCACATTAGGTAGTTATTAATTAGCAAATAATATAACTATTACGAATGTAAACATTAGGTGAGCAGGTTGCATTGTAACATAGTCCTAACAACACAATACATGATGAGATTTGCAGTGATAAGCAATTTGGCTGCTTGTACCAGATGCAACAATACAGAATTTTAAATAAAGCCATTCAGAAGCAGAGAATAGTGCACTCAATGCACTCCAACAAAATGGTAAGGTTTATAATCTAATTAATACATGTTAAACCTCTTTAACATTATTAAATGTACATGCTCAATCACTGATGTTTGTTGGCTTGTACTGAAGTACCATTTCAAATGGTTGATTTTATTTTCAAGATCTGAGGTGAACTATCTGCTGCTGCTTTCAGTATATGGCAATAAATTTCATGTAAAATGGCATTCAAACTTACATTACTGGCATTTAACACTGATTAAAGCACATAAGGTTTACCTGAGGTGATCATTGTCAGTCCTATTGTGCAGCTGCAAGAAATAGAAGCCGTTTCTAATATATGAACTTCAGGTGTTGGTTAGAACTAAAACTCCTTTATATATGACAAAATATTCCTTTTATCACATCATTGCTTTTATTTAATACACGACTAAAATCAGCCTTTAGGCTCGACATTTAGGCACACCTGTTGATTTCGTCAATCTGGCAATCTGCGCTTGTGTGTGTGTTTTGAACCAGGAGTGCAAAACCTAGTTCAACCACTGGGTGTCAAACTTGCATACTGCACCTTTAAAATGTGAAAAGCTAACCTAGTTATTATTAAATAATTATTATTAAATAATAATTATAATAAAAAGTATATAAATAAGCATAATAAAAAGTATATTATTATAAATATATACACTTAAAGATTATTATAAATTATTATTATACATAAGATTATTAAGTTGGTTGACATAAAAATATTTTGCAGCATAAACAAACAAAAACAAACAAATAAGTAAATAAACAAATTAAAAAATACAAAAAATGTAATTATTTATAACAAAATACATTCAATTACTTGTATTAGCATGAAAACAATCCGCGTCCACACTAACATTTCACCCAGCATTTCTGAACATATCTCCGTCCACAGTACTCCACCAAAAACGTATATCACGTGACCATTCGCGCACTCTGGGCATGCGCGTTCAAGTATAAACAGGAAGCATGTGTCTCGCTCGGCATCTGGTTATTGTTAGTCAACAAACTTTTTTCTTATGCCAATCCTTAGGAACAATTACTTCACTTACAAACATGTCCCATCAGGCACTGGTTCTTCCCGGTGTCTATTTAGCGTTCTAAATAGGGCTTACGCCGCTTGAAACGCGAGCGATTAGCGAGTGCTCGAACAATAGCTTGCCTCTTGCAAATATATGCAGCTGTTGTAGTAAAAAAAGACAGAGTTTAACTGCACAATGGCGCCTAAAACGGATAATAGTGCAAACGACGCTCCCATTTCTGTGTCCATGTTGTTGTTTACAGTGAAGGCTGGTCTGCAATCTTCCGGTGGCGTTATAGTCATGTGATAGGGGCTTGACGAAAGAGGGAAGGTTACGCAATGACCCAAAAGCCCCAATCAAGTAGCAAATCTCAGCAGCCACGCCACCGTTTTCAGATGTCTCCGTTTTCCCCCATCCACACTGAGATAGAGCAGCAGCATTTTAGAATGAAAACGGCCTCTCCAGCGTTTCCAAAACGCTTCGTTTTCAGGGCTCGAAAACTCCGGCGTAGTGTGGACGGATGGGGTAACCAGGGGCGCCGCTAGCAATTTTGGGCCCCATGAAAAAATATAAGGATGGGCCCCCTACTACCAAGCTAGCTATCCAAACTCTTTGTCTGCAATGTAGTTATACTGACGTATGCATTTTATTATTGATTTTATCCACTACTTATCAGTATTTAGTAAGAGAATGGCCATGACTGGAGCTAGCAGATGATTTATTGTTCAAATGTAAATGTAGTACAAAAAGTAACAGTAATCAAATATTCACTGAAAATGTTACATTTCTAAACACACAAAACACCAATGTGTAACTATGTAAATAACTGTACTGCAATAGTGTCTCATACAATGCTCAATACACTTTGATGGAGGATTTTGCAAGCAAGAAGGCCAGGCATTTGGCACTTGGAATTTAAGTTACTGTCAGGTTAATCAACAGACCGTTTTAAATGTATTTATGTTGTGTTTATTTGGTTTGCAGTGTGCTGGATTTTGCACTCTGTTAATACAAATTTGTTTACATTTTTTTTTATTATTATATGCCGGCAAGAAGGCCAGGGTTTTGCTATTTAAGTAATGGTCAGTTTAAACAAAAGAACATTTCATATTTATGGGTCTCATTGAAGTATAATTTTGTGTCTTATTTATTTAGTGTATAGTGTGTCATTTGGGATGCAGGTAATGAAATAAATGACCAAAATGCCAAATAATAGCCTACCTGGCATGAGTGTAAACGCATTCACCATCAGGAGGCGCTATAATCACTCTCACAGGAGAATACTGCTCTCACAATCCAAAATAAATAAAGTTATCCAACATGTGTGCGTGATAGCTCCGCCCCTTCTGTTACGTGCTCAAAGCTGCAAGCGTTGAGTGTGTGTGAAGTGTCCATCATTGATTGCACACTTCTGTTTACCGGCTGAATGAGTGCATCATCCGGGTAAATAAAGTGCATTATTGTTTTGAGTGAGTTTTGAGTGTGAACGCACTACTTACACTAATTACAAATAAAAAAATGGCGGCACAGCTGATGTTAAATGAGAGGTCATCGCTGCTTTGACAGTTTACCTGACGATCAACTCTCTTCCCGCTACTGACGGACTGAACCATACAGTGAAAGGAGGGGGGGGGGTGTTATTTAGTGTAAAATAGTGTAAAAGGGGCCTAAGTTGACATGTACTTGCAAAGTTTCTTATAGTCAGTTAAATGTCTGCTGAATGTCAGTATCAACAGATATTAAGTAGACAGCTACTAATGCTCAAATGGACCATCGAAATAAAGTGTTACCAAATGTTGAAACTATTTGCAATGCTGTCAAACACAATATACAGAGTGTTGAAATGTAAATGTTTATTTCTTCTCCATCGTGAGAAGACGAGTTCATTAAATTCTCTAGAGTGTGATGAGAGCGGATTTCCAAAAAGTCTACAAGGCGGATAGTGTTGATAGTTGAAGAAACACCCAAACGTAGACACTGATCCAAATTCAACAAAATAATAAGGAGCATCAGGCCAGGAGAGGCCAAAACTAACACTGCTATATGGCAAGCTGAACGTTTGTTTGACAAAATGCACTGTAGTGGTGGTTTTCAGGCTACTATTACCACTTACTCATTACATCTTGTTAATATTCAACAGATGCTAATACTTATTTATTACATATTAGATGATATTCAATAGATACTAGTACTTATTAAATTACATCTACCTAATATTAAAAATAGGAATATTTATTCATTACAATGTAAATATTCAGAAACTAATACTTAGTCATTATATACCTGTTAATATTCAAGAGATACTAACACTTATTCATTCTATACTTGTTAATATTTAAAACATAAAAGTACTTATTAATAACATTCTAGTTAATATTCAACAGATACTAAAACTAATTAATTAGAACTAGTTAATATTAAACAGATATTAATACTTATTCGTTGCATTCTAGTTAATATTCAACATATACTAATACTTATTTATTACCTCTAGTTAATATTCAACAGATACTAATACCTATTTATTACCTCTAGATAATATTTAACAGATACTAATAATTATTCATTACATCTAGTTAATATTCAACAGATACTAATACTTATACATTACCTCTAGTTAATATTTAACAGATACTAATAATTATTCATTACCTCTAGTTAATATTTAACAGATACTAATAATTATTCATTACCTCTAGTTAATATTCAACAGATAATAATAATTATTCATTACCTCTAGTTAATATTCAACAGATACTAATAA
>CAIGQQ010033312.1:326776-353957 GCA_903798035.1 Danio albolineatus
AGACAAACAGATGGACAAAGACAGACAGATACATAGACATACAGACAGATAAACAAAAAGACAGACTGATGGAGCAAATAGACAGACAGAAAAATAGACAGGCAGAAGAACAAGGACAGACAGATAGATAAACAGACAGATGGACAGACAAATAGACAGACAGACAGACAGGTAGACAGACAGATAGGTAAACAGACAGACAACCAGACAGATGGACAAAATAGACAGACAGACCGGCAAAATTGACAGACAGAGAGACAGATGGACAAAAAGACAGACTGATGGATAGGGCCAGACGGAATCTGCGGACATTTTTTGCTCTTTCTGCGGATTATTTTGTTAAAAATCTGCGGATTTATGCGGAATGATTTTGGGAGTATCATAACTAAAATCTTAATATATGAAATGAAGTTTTACCTTTTTAGCATTTATTTAATGTTTACAATGCGAATCTAATTAGATCCACTTTATTTGGTAAACAAATCAAGTCTCTCATATAAAATATCTACTAAAACACTGAAAATAGTACTTTACAAACTGTACTGTAAATAAATCACATGAATATTTTTATATTAGTCTATATTATTACTGAAATTAATTTGAAAACTGATTAAATATACATTTACACACATTTACGCAAGTAAATAAACAGAATCAATGATGGGCTCAAAATCTGCGGAATTCTGCGCGCGCAGATTCCGTGTGGCCCTACTGATGGACAAAGTAGACAAACAGACAGACAGACTGACAAACAGTTGAATGGACAAAATAAACAGAGATAGACAGACTGAAAAAATAGACAGAGAGAGAGCAAAAGACAGACAGAGACAGACAGACAGACAGACAGACAGACAGACAGACAGACAGACAGAGAGAAAAGATAGATGTTGAAGTGGTGGTAAATGTGTGAATGTTGCAGCTTGAGCATCATTAGGATGGGGTCTGCAGCTGAGGACGAGTGTGTGGGAGAGACAGAGATGGAGATGGAGCTGTTTTGGCCTGTGGCTGCAGTGAGATCAAAGCTGATGGATGAGGCAATATATCACAGCAATGAGAAACACAGGACGGAGACTCTCCTCGTCTTCCTCTCTGTCTCGCTCATCTCAAACTGGGACAACTCAAAACCAGAGTGCAAAAGTGTCTTGGTTTTGCAGAGAAATCAGGACTCAGGGATTCTGTGTATGTGTGTGTGTGTGTGGTCTTCACATGAAGGGAAACCCACAGAACAACTACCATGATGGCGGCAGGAGTTTCACATAACTAGATGTTGACTTCTGGCAAAAACAATCCGGCCTTCACTGCAAGCTTTTTTTGGCTCGGAAACATTCACTCAGACCGAAAGAAACCACCTGACACAAAGTCACCAGGCGACGGACCATTGCTTTTCTACTTGTTTCATCTATGTGGAGTGTGTATATTATCTCATTTGAAAATTCACATTACCCTCCGAAAATCTATCTGTTTAAAAAATTTATGCATCTGTATTTGTCATGAGACTTTCAAGAAAGGCTCATTCTGAAAACGTAGCCCGATATACATTACTGGAGCTCGCGGTGCGTATGGCTGCATTTTATCATTAAAACGAACACTACAAGGCCCTGTGACACTGTTTCTTTTCGCGCTAGCAGCGGACCGATTACCTCCGTATGGACGGCTTTCCCGCTGTTGCCAGTTTGTCCAGTATAGCTCGCCATCATGACGATGGGGTTCGAGTCCAGTGAATAACACTTCCAGAAAGACAAAAGCAGAAGCCAGAAAATAAAATAAACAAGTAAATTGCTAAACTACTTTTAAAAAAACCTGTTGGTTGGGTTTAGGGAAGTGGGTGAGTGGGTCAATCGATGCTTAAGAAAACACTATTGGTTGGGTTTAGGGAAGAAGGGGGGGGTCAGTCGATCAATCGGTCAGTCAGTCAGTTGATTTGGTGCGAATGGCACTTGCAAGGGAAAGCATACATAGCGGCCTCAGGTGGATTTGCGAAAACAAAAACTTTTGCACTTTCGTGAAACTAACATCCTGGGATGTATTTAGCTCCCCTCAGGAATGTATATAGGGGTATGTTTTCAAAATGAGCCTAGGGCTCATCAAAATGAGACTTTTATTCTGGAATGCACCAGCTCAGACAATAAAAACATTTATAAACAGATATCAATTGTTTAACTTTTTTTTATTGATCTGTAGGAACATTAACAGTTAGATCAGCTCACCCAGACAGGCAGACAGATGCCTCTTGTGACTTAGATTACATTTTTTAAAATAAACTATCAGTAGAAATCTACAGATAGTAATCTGTATCTGTAATCTATTTGTTAAGTTACGAAACAATATTCATGAGACTTTTATCCTGGCAGTCTATCAGAGATATAGTGATCATTTGTATCAAAAATGTTTTTAAACTTAATCAAAAATAAAAATGCTTTTAATATATTTGTAGTAAATGGTTAAGGAAGACTTGTCAGACTTTTATTCTGAAAACACAAGTTACGAAACAACATTCATGAGACCATTATCCTGACAATTCATTCTTCAGCCAATTATATATATATATATATAAACAGTCACAGTGGCTCAGTCATTAGCACTGTCACCTCACAGTAAGAAGGTCACTGGTTCGAGTTCCAGCTGGGCCAGATGGGTATTTCTTTGTAGGGTTTGCATGTTCTCCCCTTGTTTGCGTGGGTTTCCTCCAGGTGCTCCAGTTTCCCCCACAGTCCAAAGACATGTGGTATAGACATGTGGTATATATGAATTGACAAAAATAAAAAACTGGGTTGCTGCTAGAAGGGCATCTGCTGCCTAGAACATATGCCGGAAAAGTTGTCAATTCATTCCGCTGTGGTGACTCGTGATAAATAAGGGACTAAGCCAAAGAAAAATAAATGAATATAGTCATCATTTGCATTTAAAAGGCTTTTGATGTTTATGGAAGACTTGTCATGAGACTTTTATTCTGGCAAGTCACCTGCTCAGAGAATAAAAAGAAATTCAGATAGATGTCACTTGTTTACAATTTTAAAAAAACAATATTATCAGTTACAAATAGGCATGTGACGATAACCGTTTTCAAGGTATACCGTGGTATGGAAAAGTCAAGGTTTTCATACCGCCAAAATTTTCTGCTATACCGTTCCAAAGGTATATGCAAGATTTTTTTTATTTACATTTTTTGTTTGTTTTTTAGGTGTAAATTGTAAAGAAATCTGTGTGTTTGAAACAAATGAAGACCGCAGAAGTCAATGATTCACTTGAATTATTGAGCCTGACATGTTTATTGCCCCAAAATATTTTAAATGTTTCTCAAAATAAAATATATTGTGTTCAAAGGGGGAAAAAGGTTTAGTTTTTTTAGCCAGACATTTATAAAGAATATATTTTAGAGCAGTAAACACAATACCGTCATACTGTGAAACCGTGATATTTTTATCCAAGGTTATCATACCGTCAGAATCTTATACCGGCCCATGCCTAGTTACAAAACAGCTTTCATGAGACTTTTTAATCTGACAATACACCTGCTCAGACAATAAAAACAATCCTAAAATATATCACTTTTTTTTTTATTTTACTTTTTTTTAAAAATCTGTAGTAACATTAAAAATTTACAAAATGCCTTACAAAATTTACAAACCTGCTCAGAGTAAATAAAATCTAAACAAAAATGAGAAATTCCAGCATTATGGATGTGACGTTTGCAGTAAAAACTCTATTGAAACATCTGTTTATACTTTTCAGAACAACTGAGCAGAGTTCTATCAATCTGTAAACATGTTTTGTACTTTAAATGAGGAAAATAAACATGTGTTATGGATGTCGCCAAAAAAGTCTGCGAGTTTACAGTAGGCCTGTCAAAATAATCAATATATCGACTTATCACACAATACATGGACATGACCTCAATCATTTTTGGTGATGCAATATATATCGCTCATACGTAAAAAAAAAAAATAAATTCTTGCAACATTTTAGCTGATCGCACAACCTCTCTATCTCTATTGGAGGTGTCCGTGTCAGTATGGTTAAAACAACCCTATAGTATTTACCATAAATGACTTAAGTGGGTGCCTAAAGTTTTGATATGGGTGCCTGACAACTGAAAATAGATCAGGTAGCAGATATCGCAGCCTCTGTTACTCTTTACCTTGCTTTTTTTTTTGTTAACATTTATTATTATTTGTTTTAGATATGTGCTTTCACATTCTGATTCTAATGCCTAATCATTAAATTAACAAAATGACTAAATTAAATTAAATATTCTTCAGAACAAAATATGATGTGTTCTTTTGAAGAGTGTACTTGAGTTATGATGCTATTATATTGCCATTCTGGCTATAATGAGTGGCCTAAAATGGTCTTAAAATGACAATAATATCGTTTATCGTGATATATTTTGGTGCAATATATCATACAACAAAAAATAGATAGTGACAGGCCTAGTTTACAGTATAGAATCTACTTTGTAGAAAATCTGTGAATTAAACTGCACAACCCAAAAAAATGTATAATAATCAAAAGTATAAGAGTCAGCTCTCTATAGATCAAACATGATTTATTTTATTTGATTTAATATTTTTGCATTTATGAGGAAAAAAGTGTCGTTATGGATGTGACAGTCGTGAAATTGCCACTTGTGTGACTTTGGTAAATGAAATATAATATTTTGAAAACATTGACAGATACTTTGAGTATTTCTAAAGTACTTTAAAATAATTGCTTACACAAAAAACTTGGAAACAATTTGTGTATTTTGGCAAAAACTTTTTTTCTTTTCATGGCAAGGCTGAAATTTGCATGGAATTGCTCATATAACTTTATAATTGTACTTTTTTGTGTCTGTAGCAACAATAAAGAATAACAAAACACATTTCCCGAGACTCTTATTCTGACAACACACCTGCTCAGACCATATAAAAGCCCCCAACATTCGGCTCAGTTCCCGCTTTTAATATAAACGTCTCAGGAAGTCGTGCCTTCATTGTTGTAGCCAATCTGCGTGTCTTTTGCTCTGCTTTGGCTCAGCCTGCCATCCTGAATCACTGTCACCAACGAACAAACCCCCGAGACACCACCAACAAAACATCAAACGGCATGCAGCGATTAGTCTTCCTGCCACCGGGCTGCCAGGAGCAAAAAGCAGCTCTTTTCAACACGCCGTTTCACAGAACCAACCAAACCGCCGGTTGCCATGTCCTCCCCACATCACCCTGATTTCTGACCTGCTAAACCGCTGAAAGATGCATTCGGCCCACAATGAAAAGTGCACGGCGTTATGTTAATTCGACGAGGGGTTTGGATCCGACGCTTCTCCGCGTGCTGAAAGAGCTCATTGTTGGGAAAACTTTGAGAAACACTGAACGCTCTATAAGTTCGGATAGGGGTTCCCTGCAGCCCTCCAGATCTGCGGAGGGGCCCGCCGGGGCCAAAATGAGGCCAGCGCCGCTGTGAACTGAAACAATTAGAGCTCAGCTGTTGTTTGAAATGAATCAAAGGCGGTTAATGAGAAGATTTTACGCGTTCATTCAGAGTTTGATGCTCCAGCTATGCAGAACGGATTTTTTTCATGCATCGAAATTTGCATAGTTTCCATTCTAAATAGCATGCAAGATTAGAGTTTGGCGCATCAGGGTTCATAGTTTGGCTCGTTGGCATTAAGGCCTTCCTGGGATATATGGTCATGACAATAGATATTAACAAAGATGCCATATTAGTAACCTTTTCAGGTTGACAATGTTTTGGTGCCTTGGAAAGTTGACTTGTACTGTAAGTGACAACTCGTTGGCCTTTCCAAGATGGGGGATGTGTTTGGAGCGGTCTAGTGTGGAAGCTATCGCATACTTTCCTACTACATAGCACATTAAAAACAGTATGAGACAACAGGTGATTTCAGACGCAGCCTATGTGTATTTCTATGGTTGCTACAACAGGTGGGACATCCATGATTAAAAGTATACAGTTGAAGTAGCATTTTTTATATTTCCAGGTGGCGTTAGTCTTCATTTCAACTATTGTTAAGATTTTTATAGTTGTGTGAACTCCAAACAATAATGAAAAATTGGGCACTGTAGTGTATTATGGAAACATTATGGTTTATTTTTAACATATAGAATATTTACCTGTCACAAATTGTTGTAACGCAAGTGTCTTTTTTTTTTGAGTGTGTATTTTTTTCGTTTTACTATACACCATTCAGTTGTAAATGCGGAAGCTATCGCATACTGTCCAACTACATAGTACGTTAAAAACAGTATGAGAGTCGAGTTTGTCCAAATTCGTAGGCTGCGACCGAAATCTCATACTTCCATACTTTATAGTACATTAAAAACAGTACGCAAGCCGAGTAGTATGTTAGAATTCATAGTATTCGAAAAACAATATGCAAGTTGCTAGAAGTGTCCACATGACCTACTACTTCCGGCGAGATTTCTGAAGTGCGAGTCTGATGGAGGCTACGCTATCCCACGATGCTATGCGAGAGAATTCATGAATGGATGTCACATGATGATGACAAATGGCGGATGTAGTACGTCCGAATTCCATTCATACTATATAGAACGTACTTTTCTAATAGTTGTCACTAAATTTGAAGTCGCATACTCGAACAGTAGGTGATTTTAGATGCAGCCTATATGTATTTCAATGGTTGCTACAAAAGGTGGGACATCCATGATTAAAAGTATACATTTGAATAAGCATTTTTTATATTTCCAGGTGGCTTTAGTCTTCATTTCAACTATTGTTAAGATTTTTATAGTTGCGTGAACTTCAAACAATCATGAAAAATTGGGCACTGTAGTGTATTATGGAAACATTCATTCATTCATTCATTTTCTTTTCGGCTTAGTCCCTTTATTAATCCGGGGTCGCCACAGCGGATTGAACCGCCAACCCATCCAGCATTTGTTCCACGCAGCGGATGCCCTTCCAGCCACAACCCATCTCTGGGAAACACACCCACACATTGTCATTCACACACATACACTATGGACAATTTAGCTTACCCAATTCACCTGTACCGCATGTCTTTGGACTGTGGGGGAAACCGGAGCACCCGGAGGAAACCCACGCAACCACGGGGAGAACATGCAAACTCCACACAGAAATGCCAACTGGCCTAGCCGGGGATCGAACCAGCGACCTTCTTGCTGTGAGGCGAACGTGCTACTCACTACGCCACCGTGGCGCCCTATTATGGAAACATTTCTGGGTTTATTTTTAACATATAGAATATTTACCTGTAACAAATTGTTGTAGCACAAGTGTCTTTTTTTGAGTGTGTATGTTTTTTGTTTTACTATACACCATTCAGTTGTAAAAGTGGAAGCTATTGCATACTTTCCAACTACATAGTACACTAAAAACAGCATGAGAGTCAAGTTTGTCCAAATTCGTCGGCTGCGACCGAAATCTCATTATTCCATACTATATAGTACGTTAAAAACAGTACGCGACCCGAGTAGTATGTTAGAATTCATAGTATTCGAAAAACAGTATGCAAGTTGCTAGAAGTGTCCGCATGACCTACTTCCGGCGAGATTTCTGAAGTGCGGGGCTGCGTCCGAAACCGCCTACTACTCAGTAGGTACTGCATTTGAATTTAAACGTACTGCTCGGCCGTTAGAAAAGTACGTTCTATACAATATGAATGTGAGAAGTATGTATGGAATTCGGACGTACTACATCCACCATTTTGTCATGGTCATGTGACTTACCTGCATCAGTTGCGTCGCTTCACTCCCATTCATGAATTCTCTCGCGGGGCATCATGGGATAGCGCAGCGTGCATGGGATGCGCACTTCAGAATCTCGCCAGTAGTAGTAATTCATCCGGGTACTTCTCGCATACTGATTTTCGAATTCTATGAATTCGGAAACACTACTCGGCTTGCATACTGTTTTTAGCGTACTGTATAGTATGGAAGTATGCGGTTTCGGATGCAGCCCGAGTCTGATGGAGGCTACGCTATCCCATGATGCTATGCGAGAGAATTCATGAATGGATGTCACATGATGATGACAAATGGCGGACGTAGTACGTCCGAATTCCATTCATACTATATAGAACGTACTTTTCTAATGGTTGTAACTAAATCTGAAGTCGCATACTCGAACAGTAGGCAATTTCAGACGCAGCCTATATGTATTTCAATGGTTGCTACAACAGGTAGGACATCCATGATGAAAAGTATACATTTGAATTAGCATTTTTTTATATTTCCAGGTGGCTTTAGTCTTCATTTCAACTATTTTTAAGATTTTTATAGCTGCGTAAACTCAAAACAATCGTGAAAAATTGGGCACTGTAGTGTATTATTAAAACATTTCAGTTTATTTGAACGTACCATTGCATGTAGGATATTTACCTGTAATAATTTGTAATGGAAGTGTCTTTTTTTGAGTATGTGTGTTTTTTGTTTTACTATACACAATTTATTTTAGAAATTGTAGGGCTTACGGTCAAAATTACCAAGTCAACTTTCAACATTATTTGTACATTTCTATTTTATCTTTAACTTTTAACAATAACACTCGTAAACAAGCGAAAATTATATACATATAAGTCTGTCACATGAAGGAGCAACACGATGATTCTTACAATTAAAGTCATGTTTAGTTTTGTTTTGGTCTCCACTAGCAGTCATTTTAAAGACAAACATGTTCAATATTTGATGTTTTTATGAAGAATAATTACTGTCATACAGGTTTGGAACAACAGGGAGTAAATGATGCCAGAATGTTCATTTTTGACAGAACTATACCTTAACACGTCAGTCACACAGCGACTTGCTGAATCTCTTCCCGCCAAAATAATCAGCGAAGCAAACCGGAGTTGGAGACAAAAAAATCGTTTCGTCTCAGCATGACTCGGGATTTTTCTTGACAGTTTTATCAGCTCACAGAGTCGCCAGACCAAACTAATGAAGGTTTCCTCGGTCTCCGGCTGTCTCGAAGTCTCTCGTTAACTCTCTGCAGGAGACGCGCGCACCTGTCAGTCCGCGCGCCCGTCACACGCGCGCACACACACAAATAAATCTGGGTCACCCTGACTGGGCCGAAAAAAAGAGCCATCCTTCACCTGTCCAAAACTATTCTGTCCAGTCACTCACACACACACAGTCCGCTGAGAGCTTTTGTCAAGGCTGAGGGAAAATACACTTCCTTTCGCCTCAAAATCTAGATAAGGTCTGGATCATCAGGGGTGCCCAAAACCAAACCTGATCGAGGCTAGTGAGCCGAAGGTAAACATAGTTGACGAATTGATTTAATGATATTCAAATATGACTAGAAAACATTGCTTTATATGAACTAATACAGTATTTTTTTTAAACAAAACATTTTATAATGAATTACTACAGTAAAAACAATCTCAACAGAATCACACTAGTTTTTGCCTCTACTTGCTCGCCAATGTCTTCTGCATGGTCCTCTATCTGTTAAATGACAATCCTAAAAAAATCAGATTCATTTACAAGATTTACTTGAAAAAAAACTTTTATTGCTGAGCTACAAAAAAAGCAAACTGAAATTAACCAATTAAAGCTGCAAGCAGCGATGGTGGGACCTCGTAGTAACAAAAAATGTTAATATGTCAAATTAGAAATGACGATCTCAGTGTTAAAGGCATTCGCCCCGACCCTCTCCATCATTTTCACCATCCTCTAAGACAGGGATCACCAATCTCGGTCCTGGAGGTCCGGTGTCCTGCAGGGTTTAGCTCCAACTTGTCTCAAAACACCTGCCTGGATGTTTCAAGTATACCTAGTGAGAGCTTGATTAGCTTGTTCAGGTGTGTTTGATTAGGGTTGGAGCTAAAATCTGCAGGACACCGGACCTCCAGAACCGAGATTGGTTATCCCTGCTCTAAGATGAAATGGTGAAAATTGTTTTTGATTGAATTCCCATTTCCTGCATTTACACATACACTGTAAAAAAATGCTTGGTTTCTCACAATTCCTTCATGTTGTCCAACACAAATCAATTAAGTTAACTTAATCGTTTATAAATTTAAGTGGATAATTAAATTGCTGTAGAAAGAATACCTTTTAATATATATAATTTATGTTTTCCTTAAATCATTTTTGCACAATAAAAATTTCTGCAGTGTTTATGTCGTGTGGATTCTACAAACACAAATAAACATTAAAAAATCCCTTAATTTAAATGAAATAACATACACTGAATTGTTTACACAAATTATAGAAGTAGAGAATATTAAATAGCATATTATATCTTGGTGAGTTACATTATTTACATACAATTCTACATTTATAAATATTCAGAATGGCTCAGTGGTTAGCGCTGTCCCCTCACAACAAGATCGCTGGTTCGAGCCCTGGCTGGGTCAGTTGGCATTTCTGTGTGGAGTTTGCATGTTATCTCAGTGTTGGCTTCCTCCAGGTGCTCCGGTTTCCCCCACAGTCCAAAGACATGCACTATAGATGAAATGGGGAAGCTAAATTGTCCATAGTGTATTAGTGTGTGTGAATCAGTGTGTATGGGTGTTTCCCAGTACTGGTTTGCAGCTGGAAGGGCATACGCTGTGTAATACATATGCTGGATAAAATGTTGTTTTGTCATATTAACTCATTCCTTGGTATAGTTTAGTCCCCAAAATATGATTAGAAATATACTCATATACACCTTAAATTATCTGATAAGCTTCATAATCTTAAAAATTACAGTGTAATGACATACACTCACCGGCCACTTTATTAGGTTCACCATACTAGTACCATGTTGGACCCCCTTTTGCCTTCAGAACTGCCTTAATCCTTTGTGGCATAGATTCAACAAGGTGCTGGAAATATTCCTCAGAGATTTTGGTCCACTTTGAAATAATAGCATCACGCAGTTGCTGCAGATTTGTCGGCTTCACATCCATGATGCGAATCTCCTGTTCCACCACATCCCAAAGGTGCTCTATTGGATTGAAATCTGGTGATTGTGGAGGCCATTAGAGTTCATTGAACTCATTGTCATGTTGAAGAAACCAGTCTGAGATGATTCCTGCTTTATGACATGGCGCGTTTTATCCTGCTGAAAGTAGCCATCAGAAGATGGGTACACTGTGGTCATAAAGGGATAGACATGGTCAGCAACAATACTCAGGTAGGCTGTGGCGTCGACATGATGCTCATTGATACAAGGCAGGATGGATCCATGCTTTCATGTTGTTGACAGCAAATTCTGACCCTATTATCCAAATGTTGCTGCAGAACTCAAGATTTTGTTGTAACGAGTGGTCTTTTGAGTTGCCTTTCTATGAGCTCATGCCATGTTCAAAATCACTTGAATCACCTTTTTTCCCCAATCTGAAGCTCGGTTTGAACTGCATAAGATCGTCTTGACCATGTCTACATGCCTAAACGCAATGAGGTACTACCATGTGATTGGCTAATTAGACATTTTTGTTAACAAGCAGTTGTACCTAATAAAGTGGCCGGTGAGTGTAAATAGGCTGTGGAAAAAGCATCAAATGTGGGAAAACATCGCCGCCTAACGGCCACACAGAAAAACTACATACAAACACGACATCCACAGTCAAACAAACAGCCAGATGTTTATGCTACAAATGTAATTTTTATTAATTTAAATAATATGCAAATAAAGGGTCTATAATGATCCACAGAAAAGACATGCTTTGTGACTCATTTTTAAAATGTGTATATATATTTATATTTAGATTTGTCCAGCAGAAATCTATCCAGAGTGAAGACCGAAGCCTCTGACGACCAGAAAGAGAAGACCTTTACATTCAGGAGCGTCTGCCAGAGGACACAACTTTGAAGGTTTATCCAAAAAACGCTCAGTGATAAAAGTGTACGGAAACCAGATCCATATTCAAACTTCAAAAATTAAAACAGATTTTTTCTTTGCTTTTTTTTTTTCTTATAAAAACTTCCATTTTCAAAAAACAAGAACCTGGATACATTTCTACTTTGCAAAATTAACATTTTTACTAAGAAAATGAAAGAAAGAGACAGATAAGGAAAAAATGAAACGCACAAATAGAGAAAGAAAACAAACCCCAACTTTGAGAATAACAATAATAACCGACTCCCTTTGGTAAAAACTGTAATAAACCATCCTGTCATCCTTTTCACATGTGGTTCCCGCTTCTTTTTCTTTCCTTTCTCCCTAAACGCCACACTAACGCACTAAACACAACACACATCTGGCATAAAAAAGGTCTGGCGATATTTACACTGTATTTACAAACTATTGAAAGTGTGTGTGTGTGGTTCACAGGTCATGTTCGCTGAAAGCTGGTGCAGAAATAAGTGTTTTTCTGATTCATAACATGTCTTCCATCTTTTATTGCTGTCGCATTTATATCTCTATATATTTTTTGAGCCTTTTTTTTTTTATTTTTAAAAGTGAAATCTGGTTAATTCTAATGCTTAATTCGCACCTCAGATTTTTGTTCACGTTAAAGTTAAGTGCACTTATCCTCCGAAACATTTTTATTTTATTTTCATACGCATATTCTGCCTGTGAAGCTCAAAATAATAATAATAATAATAATAATCCAATGTATCAGATTTGTGGGCTGGTCTAAACTGTGACAGCTGTGCTGATTGGTCCGGCTGGGTTTGACTGACAGGTCTTCAACCCTGTGTTTTTTTTTTGGCACTGGGTGACCTGCGGTTTATGCAGGAGCTTATAAAAAACAAAGAAAAAAATAATAAACACTGTTAAAAACCTCAACGTGGGTCACATGAAATCTCACCGCTGAGCTCCGCTCCCGTCAGCCGAGCTCCGCTTTATCCACTGATGTCACTGAGGCTTGTGGGTGGGGCCGTATTTGACTCTGTATTTGTTGACGCGCTGGAAGTGAAGGGTTTCGGGGTCACAGCTGGTGGAGCAGGGCAGCAGTCCCTCTCGCCCTTCTCCCATGAGCCAGCGGCTGGTTTCGGCGGCCATGTCCCGGGTCACATGTTCCTTCGCCCAGCGCTGAGTCCAGGCGTGAAAGCGCTGGTGCAGACGGGTGCTCACTCGCTCATGAGACTGACGGACAAACAGAAGAGAGAGGTAAGAGCTTCTCACACTGACTGTTTCAAAATGTATTGATTTGTAAATGTGTGTGTTCTTTAAAACATTCTTAATTCTGGGATGCAGATAGAGAAAGACTAAAGGTCTTTTTTTTCATCACATTAGCATTTTTAACAATTTATAGTGCTTTTAATATCAATATTAAATCGTATTTTTATTAATTAACGTTTTATTAATTAATTAATTCACATAATAAATGTAAAAAACAATATTGCACAATTGCAAAATAAGAATGTATTTTATTACACCATTTAAAAATAATATATAATGTATTCCATTTAAATATTAAAAACTATTGATATTCCATCAAATCAATGCTACTAAAATAAATGTTCCTAGCCATGCAGGTAACAAAGGAAAAATTGATTTATAGAATGCATATATATATATATATATATATATACTTACTTACACACATACACCGTTGAACGTCAGAATTATTAGCCCCCTGTTCATCCCCCCCCTTTTCTGTTTAACTGAGAGGACATTTGTTTAACACATTTCAAATCATAATAGTTTTAATAACTCATCTCTAATAACTGATTTATTTTATCTTTGCAATAATGACAGTAAATAATATTTGACAAGACACTTCTATACAGCTTAAAGTGACATTTAAAGGCTTAACTTAATAAGGTTAACTAGGCAGGTTCAGATGGTTTGCTCTGTAGACTAAAAAATAGCTTAAAGGGGCTAATAATATTGACCTTAAATGTTTTTTTAACAAATTAAAAAATGCTTTTATTCTAGCCGAAATAAAACACTTTCTCCATAAGAAAAAACATTATCAGACATACCAGGGCTCAACAATAAGGACTGCCCGATGGCACGGGGACAGTGTGAGAGATGCTCGGGACAGTAGACAGAATAGTTACTGGCCCGATCAGGCCAGTGCTGCCTTGTTACTAAATTTTAATTAGCCTCCGACTATTTGTCAATTGCATGCATTTATAGTCTTAAAATCAAGAAACAGTTTGTGCTTTCAAGTATTTTAATGCTACCTTCTCTGTGAAGTCGTAAATACCATATTGCTTTTTGGGTTCGTCTTATCTGATTGGATGTCGTGAGCACGTTATTTTTTTCCGTAACCTGGAAACTAACACAGCGAAGAGACGACAACATGACGGCAACATCAAATTATGAGGCTAAAGGAAAATGTCTGTTTTGTGATGTTTTGCTGCCATTATTAAGTCAGCCAGGATTTGTTTTGCAATAAAAAATACCTGCACATTTTCCTTAACATTTTTTAAAATTATTTTTGACACATTATTTAAGATATGTGGCTAAGAAATAGCAATAAACTTTTTTTTTGGTGGGGCCAATGAAAAATTTTGGCAGGGCAAGTAAAAATCTGAACCACTGGTCCAATCGTGCAAGTAGAAAAAATCCTTAGTGTTGAACCCTGCATACTGTGAAAATTTCCTTGCTCTGTTAAACATAATTTGGGAAATATTTAAAAAAGAAAACAAAATTCAAAGGGGGGCTAATAATTCTGACTTCAACTCTATATAAACACACACTGCAAAAAATAAAGGGAACACTAAAATAACACATCCTAGATCTGAATGAATGAAATATCCTTGTTAAATACTTAATTCTTTACATAGTTCAATGTGCTGACAACAAAAAACACCCAAACATTAGCAACAGAAATCAAATTTATTAACCCCTGGAGGTCTGGATTTGGAGTCACACTCAAAATTGAAGTGAAATAACACACTACAGGTTGATCCAATATTGATATCATGTCCTTAAAACAAGTCAAAATGAGGCATTATATCCCAGATGTGCTCAATTGGATTCAAGTCTGGGGAATGGGTGGGCCACTCCATAGCATCGATAGGCAGTCCATAGCCTTGCAGGAAAAGCTGGCACACTCCAGCCACATGAAGTCTAGTAGTGATTGCATAGCTATTGTTATGGTATATTGTCAGTGCGTGTCTGTGTGTGTTTACCTGATGGGCTCTGAGCAGCGCTGTGCGTCTGTACATGTAATCCTCTGATTTGAAGACGTACACCATCTTGTAAGAGTTGAGTTTGAACATGCACTCCATCTTCATGCTGTCTGCGTTCTCCTTCCTCTCTCCGTCCTTCAGCTCCTTCTCCTGAGCCTCACAGCCTCGCTGGCACTTGCGGATCCGCCGCAGGTTTCTGCACAGAGAACAAACGGGAAATGACTTATTTGGACTTGAAGTGTGTGTTGCTTGTAAAAAAATAACTGTGAGATTCGCCTGGCTGGACTCACCTGGGCAGAAACACAGGCTTCTGGGAGAGATGATCCTTCAGGTCTGGAGATGTGAAATCAGCCGACAGATACCGCATGACATAATCTGACCAGCGCTAGAGAGGATAGAGCGAACAGGAGAATGGGTTCGATTATCATGATGGTTTATGGAAACATTTGCTTTCAAATAATGAGCATTAAACAGTGTTACTCGGTGTTAAGTATTATTAAGGAAAAAATTATTTACTTGTCTGTTGTGTTAACTGTTGTGTGTGTGAGTGTCTGTCTCTCCCTCTCTTTTCATCTGCACAGGCCCCGTCCTAATTATAACGACACGCCCTGGGATTGGCTGGAGTGACCAGGGCGTCTTTTAAAAAAGGGAAAACTGGGGTGGGGTGGGAGAGCGAGTTGGTTGACGTGGTGATTTTGCGTTTCGTGTGATACTATTTGGTTGCCAAGTGTTATTTTTGATTGCGTTTCCCTTTTTAGTGGGTAAATTTTGACTTGTTTGTTGGGTATCCATTCGTGTTTCCAGGGTTGGACTAGGACAAAACTTCAGCCCTGGCACTGTAGCCACACCAGCCCAAATTACCACACCAACACAGCCCCATTCTCTACTTATAATCGTAGCATTAATGGCATGTAAATTACTTAGTTTATTTCCAAGAGTTCACACTTAGCTGATGATTGACACTTAGCTTGTTTGGCATGCTGTCCCAGGAGAGAGCCCTGAGCTCATAAGATCCTCGAGCCCGGGGCTCCCTCCCATTTGCAAGGCGAGAGGGGAGTTTGAGCTCAGGTAGATCTTGAGAACTAGATCTAATAGTAGCTAATGAACAGATAGTGATTGCTCTTGAAAGATAACTACTTACTAGGAGCATGTCTATGGTGCCGATTTGGATTAGTCAATTAACTTAAGTTGCATGTTTTCAGGAAAGTGGGAGGAAACTGGGGAACCCGGGGGTAACTCACGTGAGCACGGGGAGAACATGTAAACTCCACACAGAAACGTCTGCTGGCTTGGTAAGGACTAGAACCAGTGATGTTCTTGCTGTGAGGCAACAGTGCTAACCACTGGGCCACCGTGCCACCCATCTAGGAAAGGAGGAGGAGTAGGGGTGGAAGGGGGGGGTTCTTCAAAACAAAGATGGCTGTAATATGGAACTCAGGTATTTATAGTGGCTTAGGAATCGTCTGATTGGTTAACCATAAATTGAATAAAGCGGGACCGGCTGCAAGCAATCATAAGCATGTGATCCTCTTGAAATTAGTTAATAAATGAACATAGAAGTATATATTCTGTTTTCTTTTACCTGCTCTACTGTCCTCCGATGCCCCCAGCAGCCGAATTTAAACCTTTCTAGAATATTTCAGTTCATTTTATGCATTTGGCAGCATCTGATTTTAGAGCCCTTTTTTGCTTTCTCTGAGCTTTTCGGCACCGCCTTTTCCTTTTTTTAACGGTCCATCTCTGA
The DNA here is from genome assembly GCA_903798035.1 of Danio albolineatus. Classification (NCBI taxonomy): domain Eukaryota; kingdom Metazoa; phylum Chordata; class Actinopteri; order Cypriniformes; family Danionidae; genus Danio; species Danio albolineatus. The sequence goes on from CAIGQQ010033312.1 coordinate 343,523, forward strand.
TAACTAGCTTGTGCTGCACTTACTGTTTGTTTGACATTCTTGCCAGATTTTGAGTACGTCCGCGTAACCTCTGATTGAATCGGATTGGGTCGGCTCATCTAGAAACCAGCTGTACATTGCAGATTGGGCCAAATGCTTAACATTTATTATTATTATTATTATTATTATTAGTATTATCATCAAAATATTCTCATCTTGCAAGAGATAAAAGCTGTCTGCATGTATAAACAATACATATTAAAAAGAATAGTAGGATAAATAGAAGTATAAATGCATGACTACGTGCAAGGCATGCGCCGTGGGTCATGGCGATCACTTGACGAAGTATAAATCATCCTTTAGCTGTATCAGTTAGTGCCTGAATCAGACAGAAAGCGACACAGAGGACACAGCTGCACCTCACACCTGCTCTCTAAAATAAAATCTGAAAAGAGTCTTTCACAAATATTCGGGTTATAGGAATGTGTAAGTAATATGAAACGTTCACATATATTTGGCGAGTTTGTTATATGAATGTAGAATGCAGGGAAAGCGGCCGCATATAGAGATACTGCAGCGCTGCTGAACATTGTGGCCGTTTACAGCAGTTTGACTGATAAATATGAATTTGTAGCTAAATTGTTAACTGCGCCAAACAGCATTTCCCGTTGTTTACATTCTTGTTTACGTCCTTGCAAAAGCATACCATTAACACTGGTAACTGTGCAAGTAATAGATCAAATGTTTTCCTTCTCTGAGGAGTTTTAGCCGAACCCAGCACTGAACTGGGAGAGATTCTAGAAGTTCTCCTTTGTCAAATGCTAGCTATATATTTTTTTTGAATTCTCTGGAACATAATTAAACTGTAAGCACTTCTGACTCTGTGTCTTGTCCTTTGGATGCTCAAATACAGAAACAGAAGAAGCTCTGTGGAAATAGCAGCATTTGGACGGCATTTTAGATTTCCCTGCTATAACCTTTCAGCGCTTCTGTCCATGCCCCTTCATTGCGCAGGGTGTGACTAGAAGCGTTTATGATCTCATTAACCAAGATGTGTTTTTTGTAGACCCAAACTTCGTTCGCTGTAGGCTTTGCTAAGCTAACTCCGTAAAAGCCAATATCTGCCTTTGCATTGAACTTTGAGCGTCTTACATTCAGAGTTGTTCATGTTCACACAGCTACATTACACATCAACTAAAGTTTAAAATATCATAGTGGACCACCCTTTTAAACAATAATTTTTCCCCCTCATAATTGAGCAGTCCTAGAATACGCTCACCTCGATCTCCATCGGCCCGTCTGAGTTGTTTTCCTCGGTGTCCAGCAGCTCCACCGTGAGCTGAACGTTTCCTCTGCTCTTCAGGAACATCAGCTAGGGGGACAGAATGACAGATTAGAGACCGTAATATCTGACAGCGGCTTCATCTCCGCTCGGGTGCAGACTCTGACCTTGAAGCAGTTTTCGTCAGACATGAGCTGCTCTGCTTTGCGCTGATACGAGGCTTCAGCCTGAGCTCTGCTGCTCTGAGTGAGCAAAGACCCTCCGGTGGACGAGTGACTGCTCTCAACCAGGTACAGCTCCGTCACCTGAAGGCAGATCTCCTCGCTCACAATGTGCTGGAGCTACAGACAGACAGATAAAAAGTTAGAAAAGATGAAGCGAACGTATTATTGATGTCTGTGGATCAGTGCAAACGGACCTGTCTGGCTATATTCTGGATGAGTTTGTCCATGGTGAAGGCTGTGTAGGCGTGAATGGTGAACATCTCTCTCAGAGAATCCTCATACTGAGACGCCTCCATATTCCCATCCAGCAGGTTACGCACCATCTCCAGAAACGCAGAGTAATAATCCTCCACATCCACATCCACTGAAACAGAGAAACACGAAAATATGAGCATTTAAAAGCACATACGACTACAGAAGAATAAAGAGACACTACCGTGAGATAGTGATAAATATGAGCTTCTAAAATCCCATACGGCTATAATGAAGGTTATTAGAAGAGCTGGAGTACAAATGTAGATTTTTATTTAATTTTATAATATATTTGATAACTTTTCTCTACATTTTATGTCTACATTTTTTGAAAATGGTCATTAGTCAGAAAGAACTTTTTTTATAAAAAGAAATTTAATTAAATTTAACATGAAATGATACTTTTTAAATAATGTTGTATTCGCAAGTCTGTGTGTGTCTGTTTCCCTCGTGTGCTCTCTTCTCTCTCTTCTCACTCTTTTGCTCACGTCACAGGTCCCGCCCTAATTGGCGGGGATTGGCTGGAGTGACGTCGGGCTTCTTTGAAAAAGTGGAACAGTCGGGGAGCGGAGAGGGAGTTGGTTGGCGTGTAGTTGTAAAAATTGTTGTTGGAAAAATAATATTGTATGCAATGCTTGTTGGTTGTGTATTCCTGTGTTGTGTGTAACTTTGGTTTTCGTGTTATTGTGATCCCTCCAGTGTTTTCTGCGGTTCGTAAAAGTGAATTTTATTGGTCAAGTGGATTATTTATATGTTACGTCCTCGACCTAGACCAGCGTCGTGGCATAAATTGGGGTAATTAAATATTTATATTTAATTTAATATTTAAATAATTTAATAAAAATTAACATGAAATAACACCTTTTAAAAACTTTTTTAAACTTAATCAAATATTTATAAATTAAATGAATTCATATTTAATGTTTAAATTATTTTATAAAAATGCAAGAAACTGAACATGAACAAACTTTTGTTACTTTTCTAAAACTAATTTAATATTTATATTTAATTAATTTAATTAAATTAATATTTAATAAATTTAATAAAAAGGCACATACAATTAAACAAGAAATTAAACTTTTTTTACTTTAATTAAATATATAAAATTTATTTTTAGAGTTAATCCATGTTTAATTTATTTAATAAAAAGGCACATGAAATTTAACAATTTAAACTTAATTGTTTTTTACTTTTTAAAAATTAATTTAAGATTAATATTAATATATTTTTTTTAAAAACATAGTCTATCTATCTAAACCCCGCCCTTTCAAACACTGTATTGTTCTCTGATTGGTCAAAATATCCCGCTATACTTTTTCATTACTCACTGGGCTCCTTCAAACGCAGCTGAACGGCGGTGTTTTCATTTTTGTCTCGTTTGAGTCCGAGCACCTCCCGCTCCCACTCGCGCTCCCTCAGGTCCTCTTCGATCTGCCGCTCGGCCTGCGCGTAGAGTCTTAGCAGCCGCGAACACAAGATCTGATGCAGCCGAAGAAAGATGTACCAGTTGTTATTGACGTAAAACAGATTATACGCATCCTCGCAGGAGCGAAGCCGCTGAGCCGTAGACGTGCTAAACAGCAGTTTGGACTTCGTGGGGCTTGCGCTAGCTCCTCCCGCTAGCCCGTTGTGCTTTTTGGACACCCCTTCATCGAGCTCCATGTCTTCCTCTTCGTCCTCTTCCTCCACGTCCGACAAAACTCCTCTCTGGGCGAACAGCATGTCGGGGATGAAGTGGTAGACGATCTGCTTGATTTTGTATTTGTCCTCTTTGTTGATGCTGCTCTGCCGTTTCACGTGGTGAATGATTAGCGCCGCCGCGTCTTCTAAAATCTGATGGTCTTCGTAGGTTAGCGTCAAATGAGGGCTGCTAGCCGTCGTGCTGCTGTTGTCCTCCGAAACCTGCTCTTGCCGCTAAACAAACACAAACAATTAAACATAGACGGTTTTACAGACCCGTTTTTTGCACCAATCGCACAATCAGCAATTGTTTTTAGATTTAATTAATCATATTAGAGGGCCGCTAGCAGTTGTGTTGCTACTGCTGTTGCTCCGAAGCCTGTTCATGGAGCTAAACAAACACACAAACAGTTAAACATTTTGGCGATGCTACGCTCGACTGAAAAGAAGTCAAAATCAGAGCGTTTTTGCATCAAATGCACAATCAGTGATTATTTTGGAGGTTTTAAACTCTCCATATTGCTGGAAAAATGTGCAATTCTGAGTGTGCTTTACACAGATGAGTGGGGTTAAGAAACCACCTGTAGGTAACACACTCACCGCTCTATATGCATCGCACACTTTCCCTCAAACACCCAATTGTTACTCAATTAAACAAGTAATCCAAATCCCAATAGCAATATTTGGATAAAAGCCTATGCGAACTTATTTGAATGAATTGAATTTGAATAAATTTTATGCTGCATAAAAACGCAAGTGTACAAAATAAAAACAGTAAACAGGCTGAATGAAACTGCTTATTCGATTTCTGCCTGTAGGTGGCGTTTATAGAACAGTGCGAATTACAGTCTTTAATCAGTGGTCTATAATTTACAGAGGAACGCTAATAAAATAAATAGAATGAAATGCAGTGTTAACTTAAAAATAATAAATATTAGTAAGTAAACCTGTGTTAGATTTTAAAATAGATGACACAACCTTAACACTGAATGCCATACATTTAAATAGATGCTCAAATATCGAGTGAAACATTTAGATATACTTATATTTGGACTTTGTATAGAGATTTTCACAGATAAAATGAACATATCCTGCTTTTTATTTTCTCAATTTGTTTTGAAGCATGTAAATCCCCAAGTGATCACCCAAACATGAGCTATAATGAATGCAATGCCTTTAGAATCATTTACGTTTATTCATATAGACCTTTTTCTTGGCTGCTGCATGGAGGCTGCTCTAGCGTCCAGCGTCTTCCGGTAGAATGCTTAGAACTTCCGTTTACAGTGTTTACAACGGGTAATTTGCGATCCGAAAATGGGTTTTATTAGCGTTTTGAGTGATTTACGGAGTGTTTTTGTGACACACAACTTTGAAAGGTGTGTGTTAAAGACGTTATAATCTGTCAGATGTGGTTCAATAGTGAAAGAATAATGTTCTCCTAGTTCACGTGTCTGCCGTCAGAAATACCGTGTGTGTGTGTTTTCCCGAGCTGTTAGCTCAGCAGCTCTTCAATGCACGCATACACACATACATCATGCAATACTTCACTGCATTATAGAGCAAACCAGATTACTGGCATTAGACTTAAAGGTATGCAAGTCATCCAATTTCCAAAAATGACCAATAAAACTATGTTACTGATACCTTTCTTTACCACAGTATGTCTGTCAAAATGCCTCTTTATTTTCACTTTGTGCCACTCTTTCAATCAATGTGTTAGTGGTACAAAGTGCGTCAAACATTTTGGAAAATTACTTTTGTTTGGGTTGGTTATATATTTGAAAAAAGACAGAAACTGTTTACTCGCGATGGAGAGGTTCCATTTAAACCGCACAAAGATGCAGTCTGATGTTAAGGGTAAATGACTCACAGCAGTTGTTTTTCGTTCCCATTAGATAATATTTTTAAAAAAATCCAGGAGGTGGTGCTGATCAACAGCAGTACTAGTTCAAAGACATTAAAAGCAAGTAAAATGGATTAAAACTGTCAAAATGTGACTCTTTAAACGCATCAGTGGCCGACTGGAAGTTCTTAGCCTCCTCCCCTAGCATTCACGCAAAGCATAATGGGTAATTTTGCGTTCAAAGAAAAAGGTCTATAGCACATGCTGTTATCCAAATATTGTGCTATATGAACAAACGTAAATGACTCAAACTGCATTGCATTCATTATAGCTCATGTTTGGGTGATCACTTGAGGATTTACATGCTTCAAAACAAATTGAGAAAAAAAATGAGCAGGATATGTTCATTTTATCTGTGAAAATCTCTATACAAAGTCCAAATAAAAATCTATTCTAAATGTTTCAATGTTTGAGCATCTATTTAAATTTATAGCATTCAGAGTTAATGTTGTGTCATCTATTTTAAAATCTTTGAATTTTTATTTATTGTTATTAATTTTTCTAATACACGTTCACTTATTTATATTTATTATTTTAAAGTTAACATTGCATTTCATTCTATTTATTTTATTAGCGTTTCTCTGTAAATAATAGACCACTAATGAAAGACTGTAATTCTCACTGTTCTATAAACGCCACCTACAGGCAGAAAGCGAATAAGCAGTTTCATTCAGCCTGTTTACCGTTTTTATTTTGTACACTTGCGTTTTTATGTGGCATAAAATTCATTCAAATTCAATTCATTCAAATATATTCACACAGGACAAAGTCAAATCATTTAAGTTTTTACTTTACATCTTGAAATAATTTAATTTATCTTAAACAAAAACTGAAACAAAATCGGAAACTAGTATCAAAATCAGTCAAAATCAGGAAAAAAAATAAAAAATAAAATAAATAATAAATAAATAAATAATTAGCAATCTGCATGTTGAACTGTCTGTGAAAAATCCAGATGTGGCTTCTGTGGGAACACAAAGCTTCTCAACTTGCTCTAGATAATAAAGAGCGTCTCACCTCATCAAAGATGCTCTCGATCTCATTGAGGAGTGTTTTGGAGCGCAGCACTTTAGTGTCGTTCTGTTTGAAGTTAATGCCTTGATGGTCCAGAGATTTCAGATAGTATTTCTCGTTCTGCTCCCTCCAGATCTTGTTAAAGCCCCTTTGAGCTTCACGCCACTCTTCTTCCTTCAGCTTTAGCCTGAATAATGAGATGACAGACATGTAATGCTTGTTAAAACGTTTATTGCTGAAGTTATAATAATAACAATAATAATAATAATAACATTTTTTTTTTTTTGGTCAGCACATATATTTTAAAAAAGTGCTATCTAGATAATGGAAGCAACAACAAATATTGGTAAAAAATAATCTTAAATTAATTATATTAAACTGGAATTGGGCCAACTGTGATAAAAACAAACAAATAAATAAATGACCACTTGTTCGTAAAATAGAATACAGTGTATAGTTTGTATCAGTATCATTGGGTTTTATCAGATTTAGTAGTTATATTTTAATCTTAAAAAGTAGTTAAATAAAACGTATGAAATAAAAATTTGTATTAAAAAAAAACAGACTAAATTAAATTTTAAAAAGCTAAAGAAAATAATAAAACACACAAAATAACACTAAAAATGCCCACTGGTCAACTAAAAACATTCATCACTATACTATAGGGTTATCGCAATACTGGAATTCAGTATCAATCGATACTGAAATGTTAAAAACGTCCATTTCCTGTAAACATTTGAGTGCTGTTAAGCATGTTTCGATTTGCCATTGTGTTCACATGCTCAACAGAAATGACAGTGATTGGTCATCAGTTCACCGAACTCACCGTGTTTACTCAGTGTAACCACAGATACAGGGACCATTGTATATGAAATGCGCTACATAAATAAACTTACCTCATATATTTGTGTATTATTATCATTATACTGAATTATAAGCAAAACAAACAAAAAACATCTTAATTTGGATAATCCATCATTTTAAACATAAAATAAAATAATTAAATATTAAATAATTATTAAATGAATAAATCAGATTTTTCATAATTTCTACAGAAAAACAAAAAGGGGATAGGCCTGTCATGATATCTATTGTTTATTGTATGATATATTACACCAACATATATTGTGATAAACGATAAATATAATTATTAATAAATATTATTTATTAATAAATAATAACATTCAATAAATATTATTCTCTTTTGAAGATTATTTTATGCCACTCATTATATAATGCCAGAATGACAATATAACATCATCTCAATGCAAGTACACTCCTCCAGAGAACATATCATATCTCATTCTTAAGAATGTTTAATTTAATTAGTCATTTTAACTATTTAATAATTAGACACTGGAATCGGAATTTGAAAACGCTTATCCTAAATAAATCATGATAAATGCTGACAAGAAATGGTAAAGGGTAACAGATGCTGCGATATCTGCTAGCTGATCTATTTTCAGTCATCAGAGAGGCACATAAAAATATACTATAGTAATTTATGGTAAACACTATAGTGTTTTTTAACCATACTGACACTGACACCTCAAATAGAGATAGAGAGGTTGCAGCTTAAATGATGCTAGAATTGTTTATGTATGAGCGATATATATATATTGTATCACCAGAAATAATTGAGGTCATGTCCATGTGTTGTGCGAGAAGTCAAAATATTGATTATTGTGAAAGGCCTACAAGGGTAATATGTCAAGGTCAACTGGCATCCTCTCTAACCTCTTGAGAACGATGGGAACAGAAGCCGCCGGATTCTTCTTCAGCCCGTCTATGATGTCTGGAGCTTTATCTCCGTATATCCTCTGTATGGCTTTCCTATGGATGATCTCAGAGCAGCCGCCCAGAGTGTTGTCCAATCTGAATTTGGCTTGTTCCTCGGCTGACATTCGAGAGAGCTTCTTCTGCATGGCCTCCAGCACGCGGATGGTGGCCAGGTTGGTTTCCAGCACCACGTCCAGCTGAAACGGCATAAGCAAGACGTTCATCACAAAACCAAAAATCACAGCGCTTTGTGCCAAAAGCAGCAGGTGGAGACTGTAAACAATGCAAGTGTGTGGAGACTGACCTCGAAGCGCTCGTCCTCACATCTGTACATGTGCTCTTCATATTGAGTCTTCTTGGAGCTCACAAAGGTGGAGTCCTCAGACCAGGAGGGGAACGAAACCCAGGTATCATTCAGCACCTGAAAATAAGAAAGTAAGTCTTAAAAATCAATTATAATTAAATATTTATTTTATATATTATTACTATTATCATATTCATTCATTCATTCATTTTCTTTTCGGCTTAGTCCCTTTATTAATCCGGGGTCGCCACAGCGGAATGAACCACCAACTTATCCAGCATTTGTTTTACGCAGCGGATGCCCTTCCAACCACAACCCATCTCTGGGAAACATCCATACATTCTCATTCACACACATACACTACGGACAATTTAGCTTACCCAATTCACCTGTACCGCATGTCTTTGGACTGTGGGGGAAACCGGAGCACCCGGAGGAAACACATGCAACCACGGGGAGAACATGCAAACTCCACACAGAAATGCCAACTGGCCCAGCCGGGGATCGAACCAGCGACCTTCTTGCTGTGAGGCGAACGTGCTAACCACTAGGCCACCGTGGCGCCCCACTATTATCATATTATATAATATTATTATTATTAATTTAAATCATAAAATCTCTAGCAATGCTAATAATCGCAAGCATGCAATAAATTAAAATGCTATATAATTACTACGAGCAAAAACATTTCCAATTAGCACCTAAACAAGGTCTTTATTTGTTTGTTTTATCACATACTGAATCTGCAGTAAGTTTAAATGAGATGAATCCCATGCACTGCAATCATGACCCACAAAAACCTGACTTGCACATCAGCGAGGGTAAGAAGTGCTTTCAATAATATGATATAATTTCAAAATATATGAAGTAATGACTGTAGCTTTGAGAAAATATACTACATAAAATAACAACTTGTGTAGTACATTAAGTATAGATGTTTACTCCATCAAGAGTTCATTTTCACATGTGAATAAACATATCTTGAACAGTTTTTGAAACGTATGAGCAGTACTAGGAATGCACCAGAAATGATATTATAGACCTGAAATAATATTACAGATCCAATGGCCAGATATCAGAGTCCATTTTTTGGTTTAATCTATAATAATAAGACTTTTTAAAATTTAAGTCAACAATTTAAATTAAACATACAAAACAGGCACATTTTAAGAGGTGCCATTTTACCAGTGTTGCCATTACAGCACCGTAGTGCTCTTGCAAGCTGCAGTAAAAAGTATAAACTATCTAGAAATGTCCTGTCGCCACATTATTTGAGCAGATTTTTGTTTTTCCGGTGAGCATGTGCAGTTCAAGCAGAGATAAGTATACATTTATGACTGTGGCACGCTCTATTTTCAATATGAAATGAATAAAGATCAACATATATTAAATTTGATCAAATTAATGGAGAATATCTTGTGTTTCTTTTTTTTTACTTTATACTGTAAAATTATTATAATGTAGACTGTTTTTTATTAGTTCAGTCTTTGTTCTGAACATGCACAAACAAGGAGACCTCCTGCCCCTATAAAACCCCAAAAAACAAAACTAAAAGTGAATAAACGCAAAACAAAAGCAAAAACAAAAACACACACTTGTGTGTGAAAAAAAAAACTAAACAAAAAACTAAACAAATCTGAAAAGAAAAACCAAACAAAAAAACTTAATAAAAGCAAAACACAAGGTAAAACAAAACCCCCACAAAGACAACAAAACAAAAAAACTAAACAAATCTGAAAAACAAAAAATGAATGAAAGCAAAATACAAAGTAAAAAACAAAACCTAAACAAAAACTAAACCGAAAAAAAAACATACAAAACAAAACACAACAAAACAAAAAGCTAAACTAAACTGAAAAGAATGTATAAATAAATGCAAAACACAACACAAACCCTGCACCAAAAAATTCCCCAAAATCAACAACCACACAAAAAACTAAACAAAACTGAAAGAAAAAAAACACAAACAAAAAACACAACAAAACAATTAAACAAAACTGAAAAAACACACACACACA
>CAIGQQ010033312.1:371592-433017 GCA_903798035.1 Danio albolineatus
GTTTGATTCGATTTCAAAGTGCAGAAAGATCTATAGCTACTGTAATGTCTACGAACATATGCATTTAAACTACAGTCAAATCTTCTGCAAAATTCTGAAAAGTGAAGCTGAAATTTATCGATTTTTCGAATTTAAAGGGACTATTTGTTGTATTATTTTCTTTTTTACAGCAAATGTGTGTAGAGCTTGCTAACACTATTTCGATGGTCCATTTGAGTATTAGTAGACTGTCTACTTAATATCTGTTGATACTGACGTTAAACAGACATTTAACTGACTATAAGAAAGTTTGCAAGTACATGTCAACTTACACTAACCATAACCCCAACCCCTAACCCCAACCTTAGTCTACTTATAGGCCCCGTTTACACTAGTGCGTTTTCGTTTAAAAACGCATACGTTTTGCTACGGTTACGCCATCTGTCCACAATACGCTGGAGTTTTCGAGCCCCAAAAACGGAGCGTTTTAGAAACGCGGGAGAGGCCGTTTTCATTCTAAAATGCTGCTGCTCCGTCTCAGTGTGGATGAGGGAAAACGGAGACATCTGAAAACAGAGGCGTGGTTGCTGGACACAGAAATGGGAGCGTTGGGAGAACCAATGTCCGTTTTAGGCGCTATTGTGCAGTTAAACTCTGCCTTTTTTACTACAGCAGCTGCATATATTCGCAAGAGGCAAGCTATTGTTCGAGCACTCGCTAATCATTCGCATTTCCAGCCGCTTAAGCCCCATTTAGAACGCCGGTTTTGGGTTACACCGGGAAGAACCAGCGAGACACATGCTTCCTGTTTATACTTGAACGCGCATGCCCAGAGTGCGCGAATGGTCACGTGATATACATTTCGCTGGAGTAGTGTGGAGGGACATATGTTCAGAAACGCTGGGTGAAACGCTAGTGTGGACGCGGATCGTTTTCATGCTAAAACGCCGTTTTAAAACTAAAACGCACTAGTGTAAACGGGGCCATAGTCTAATGAGAATCAGTTGGCATGTAGATGCAATGTAATTAAAATTCAACAAACGGACTATTAAAATAAAGTGTGACCTAGAGCTTTTAACCAAACTTCAAAAGATACATTCCCTATACTGTTTGTGAACGCCTGTTTACTGATTTTGGTGTCAAGGATTCGGGCCGGTTTTGCCAGGAAAATAAATAGCTGTTGCGTTTCCGCACTCCCAAGAGCCTTGCTTCTTTTCCTCAGTGGGCATGGCTATTTGTAAATTAAACTGTTTTCCCTTTCCTTTATTATTATTTTTCTCTATTTCAATTGACCAAACTATTAACATGCTGCTGGGTTGTAGTTTGAAACTGTTTTGCCTTTTAGTGTGGCGTATTTTTTTCTGTAGCGGCCACTGAAGTCTCAAACGTTCACAGAAAACAGCAAGCTTCTGTGTCGAAAAATAAGTTAAGCCCTGCTCACACTGTGGGATTTCAGCCACCATTTTGTCATCGGAGACAAATTTGGCTAAGATTCCTGAAATCCTCGGCTAAAATCAGTGATCTTTGATCGTTGGTTTGACATGTTTACAGACAGCCGCTTATTGCCTGTTGCGATCAGATTTTTCCTCCGATGAACTTCTGGCAGTGTCAGAAGATTTCAGACACTTCCCTGCAGTGTGACAACAGCTGCGATGAGCGTCAATCCAAGAACCAATTCAAATGACCGCCGGGAAATGTCAAATAGTTTGTTTCTTCCTGGTTTTATTAATGAGGTGTGCTGTGTGCAAAATTGCCGTTACAGTTTGTTTACATTCGCTGTGAGGAATCATTTCAGAATGCGGGATAGTGAAAGTGTCACGGGTGGATGACGTCAAACTCCGGGGACGTTTTCTTTCGTGTTTGGCGCGTCTTCATCGTCGTTCAGTCTGACTTTATGATAGCCGAGACATGTGAGCCATGTTCGTGCAGTCTGACATGCCACAATCGTTCAGGATTTAAAAATAATAATAGTAGTAATAAAATAAATAAATACATTTTAAAAAATCACTCATTGTGAGCCAGCCTTTAGATACAATTTCAAAGTGCAGAAAATATGGAGCCAGGTCAGTCTCAAAAATAATACATTTAAAAATATGGTTCATCCATCCACAACACAATTCAGATTTACAAAAAAAACAAGTCGTAGATTCAAAACACAATTCGTAATATACACAAATCCAATTCACTTGGCGAAAATATGTATGATTTTTTACTTGTGAATTTAGAAATTGTGTGCTGTATTTATGAATTTTGTTTTGGATTTAGTAAACGTGAAATGCTGTGCATGTATGAATTTTATTTCGTAATTGTATTGTTTTAGAGACCGATCTGGCTCCATAATAGCTACTGTAATTCCATTAGTCTGTCTACTAGCATGAAGGTTAATATAACTAAACTGGAGACAGAAATCTGCTCCTACATATATACACATCTAATGAGGGATGTAAGGAAACATTAGGAACTGGAGAAAATCAGATTCTTCCTAAAAAAAAAGAAGATAAATTTAATAAAATCTGGCAACCTTTCATGGATTATGTTAAAAACAAAAATTCTGCAAAAAATAGTCAAATTCAAGAGGATTAGACTAATTTAGATTAAAATAGATCAAATAAAATATTTATTTCTTATTATTTTTTTGTATTTATTTCATTATAATTTGTTTCCTTTTTGTATTTTTTATTATTATTATTATTTTATTATTGTATTAATCTACTATCGTTATACTTCAGTATGTATTGTTTGTACATTATCAGATCTCAGACGCTTCCTGCAGTGTGACAAAAGCTGCGATGAGCGTCAATCCAAGAACCAATAGAAGCACCGAATATAATGACGCGATCCATGCGACAATTCAAATAACTGCAGGGAAATGTCAAACAGTTTTTTTCTTCCTGGTTTTATTATTGAGGTGTGCTGTGTGCAAAATTGCCGTTATAGTTTGTTTACATTCGCTGTGAGGAATCATTTCAGAACGGGATAGTGAAAGTGTCACGGGTGGATGACGTCAAACTCCGGGGACGTTTTCTTTCGTGTTTGTCGCGTCTTCATCGTCGTTCAGCCTGACTTTATGATAGCTGAGATCTTACAGTGTGACATGTGAGCCATGTTCGTGCAGTCTGACATCCGCTCAGGATATTAGAAACTAATTATAATAAAATAAATAATAAAATAAATCGCTCAGTGTGAGCCAGCCTTTAGATACAATTTCAAAGTGCAGAAAGTATGGAGCCAGGTCAGTCTCAAAAATAATACATTTAAAAAATATGGTTCATATATCCGTAACACAATTCAGATTAACAAACAATTCGTAAATACACAAATCCAATTCACTTGGTGAAAATATGTATGATTTTTACTTGTGAATTCAGAAATTGCGTGCTGTATTTAGCATTTAGGTAATTTGATTTAGTAAACGTTAAATATGCTGTGGGCGCCACGGTGGCGTAGTGGGTACACTGCTTCTCATGAGAATTAATTTATTATATCTTATAATTTATTATAACATCAAGACTTGTAAAACATACTGGTTTGAGCACTGTTTGTCTGAAAGAACTGGTTCGAGTAAAAAAACTGGACCTCCCATCACTAGTGGGAAATACACTGCATAATGGGGTAAAAGTTTAACGCAGAATAGAAAACTCTTAAATATACGCTCTTTCACACTTGTTGATTTAAATGTACCGGTTTTAATACTGAACAACACAAAAAAAAATAATAAAAATCACACTGTATATTTAACACTGTAATTTTTGCTGTGCTGACTGACCAAATTTGTAAGTCCTTGTCTAAAAAAACAATAAAGACCACCCAGTCAGGATATGGTTCATCCATTTAATAAACTTTAAAACACGTAATTTTGATTTGGTTTTGCTCAAATGACATTGCAGTTTGGACAGCTCGGTTTCTGAGAGCGCGACGGGACACCAAGACAGTCTTTCCACATAAACACGTCGCTCCGTCTAAACGCACATGTAGAATAAGGCAGAGATAAGCACTTTATCAACTAACAGAACTGTTGCGAGCGTCTTAATAATCACAAGCGTGAACATTACAGGTTAGTTTTTCCCCCTCATCGACGTAAGAAACGAGATAAAATCAGATATAAAAGAAAATATAATTTATGTATATTTATATATATATATATTTGCGAGTAATAAGGACATAAAGCGTGAGTATAATATAAAAAATACAACCGATCACACATTTGTGCCCATCGGAGCAGGATCCTGGAATCATCGGGAGTGTTACAGACGCTTCACTACAAGATTCAATATGAATTCAGTAGTTTTCAACCCGCAAACCAAATAAAAACGCGACTCTAACTGCACTTTACAGGAGCTTTTAGGAGCTATTATTAGTACAATATTAACAGACGGAATTATTACAAAGTGTAAATGACTCTGTGTTGCTGTTTCACATTTACACCACACTAAATACACTACTATATCAGTCGAGTGATTATAGAGGTTTACCGATCCACCCATGTGCGACGCTTTTTTTCTCCCTCATTCTGGTATTCATCTTCCTCAAATGCAACAGCAAAACAGTTAACAACGTACAGAGGCATACCTGAAAGTACACAAACACACACATACATACACATAATACAGGCAGAGTTCAGACAATAAATGTGCATTCAGTTCCAGCAAATGTATAATATCCTCTAGTGTGCAATGACTGTGTCCAGATTGGTTGTATAGGAGTGTAGAGAGTTTTTAGATGATTAGTATTATAGGTCTGAATGTTAATTGATTTGAATGTTATTTAGTCACCGTCATGATATTTCAGAGCTGACTATTCAGACATTTAAAAATTGAGGTAATTTTTTTTAACGATTTTCATCTCATACACTCTCAGAAATGGTCGGAAAACCACAGTTGTGACTTGAATTTAGAAATAAGAGTCAGAAATGTAAGATTTAACTCAAAATTCAAGAGAAAATATTTAAAAATGCCTCAAATATTGCAAAACAAATTCAAAACTGCACTCTCAGAAATAAAGGTACGCGAGCTGTCTCTGAAATGGTACCTTTTCAAAAGGTATTGGTACTTAAAGGGGTCTATATTAATACCTCAAGGGTGCATTTATCTGTACCTAAAAAGTAGGTGTTCCTCTTTAATTGTTTAGGTACTAATATATACTTTTGAGGTACCAATATGGACCCTTTAAGTACAAATGTGTGCCTTTTGCACATAAGCCGATTGCACTAGGCACTTTATTTTTGCACAATAAGCAAAAAAAACCTTTAAAACCTCTACACATTGTTTACATGTTTACATACTCCACAATCAGTATTATATATTATTTACATTCATTTCATTTCATAAATATACTTCCGTCACTTTGTGTATATGTGTATGTATGTGTACGTCGTGTATGATGTGTATGTTATGTGTATAACTTCACTGTGGACGGCAAAGTAAGAATTTCATTGTAAAGGGAAACGTGTTTCCTTACTGTGCACATGACAATAAACAATTGAAACTTGAAACTTTTGAAAAGGTACCACCCCAGTGACAGCTCGCATACCTTTATTTCTAAGAGTGTAGTTTTGAATTTGTTTCGTGAAATTTGAGGCATTTTCAATTACTTTCTCTTGAATTTTGAGTTAAATCTTACGTTCCTGAGTCTTATTTCTGAATTCAACTCACAATTGTGGTTTTCCGACTATTCTGAAGCTGAATTGTGAGATAAAAACACAGAAGTCAGAATTGTGTTTTTAAAACTGTTTAAATATAAAATATAACGTCTACACAATCTCACAATTGTAACTTCATTTATTCATTCGCCTTCGGCTCAGTCTCTGATTTGACCGCCAAATATTCCGACATACGTTTTACGCAGCGGATGCCTTTCCAGCTGCAATCCAGTACTGGGAAACACCCATACACTCTCACAATCTCATAAACACTCATATATGATGTTTCTGTGATTGTGAGAGTGTATGGGTACACTACAGCCAATTTATTTAATTCCCCTATAGCGGACGTGTTTGGACTGTGTGGGAAACTGGAGCACTCGGAGGAAACCCTCACGAACATGAGGAGAACATGCAAACTCCACACAGAAACGCCAAATGGCCTAGCCGGGACTCAAACCAGCAACCTTCTTGCTGTGAGGCAACAGTGCTAACCACTGAGCCACCGTAACTTTAATTGTAAGTTTTTTTCCTCAGAATTATTACTTTTTTTTTTCATAAATGTGACATTTAATGTGCAGTTTTGAAGGAAGAGTCATAATGGTGAGATGTAAGCGTAGGAAAGTCTACATTTTGATTGGACACTTGTGATTTTGGCTTATAATTCAGACTTTGTCATGCAAAGAAATGTGATAAACGGACAATTTTTATTTATTTCTCATATGCTACCTGACAAAAGTTGTCGCCTATCCAAGTTTTAGGAACAACAAATAATAACTTGACGTATAGTTGATCATTTGGTATCAGAAGTTGCTTATAGGAAAGGCAAAGGCCTCTAGATTATGATTATTTACCAAAATAAAATATGATCATGTCTTGATTTTTAATTATTTAATGAGGACAGTGAGGTCTGACTTTGCTTAGACAAAAGTCTTGTCACTTAACAGAAATAATGCACAGTATAGAATATAAAGTCATGGAGCAGTGGAGAAAGACTTAATATTGTGCATGACTCCCATGAGCTTGGAGGACTGCATCCACACATCTCTGCAATGACTCATAACTTATGAATAAAGTCATCTGCAATGGCAAAGAAAGTGTTCTTGCAGGACTCCCAGAGTTCATCAAGATTCTTTGGGTTCATCTTCAGTGCCTCCTCCTCCATCTTACCCCAGACATGCTCAATAATGTTCATGGCAGGTGACTGGGCTGGCCAATCCTGGAGCATCTTGACCTTCTTCGCTTTCAGGAACTTTGATGTGGAGGCTGAAGTATGAGAAGGAGCGCTATCCTGATGAAGAATTTCCCCTCTCCTGTAGTTTGTAATGTAATGGGCAGCACAAATGTCTCAATACCTCAGACTGTTGATGGTGCCATCCACTCTGCAGATCTCTCGCACACCGCCATACTGAATGTAACCCCAAACCATGATTTTTCCTTCACCAAACTTGACTGATTTCTGTGAGAATCTTGGGTCCATGCGGGTCACAATAGGTCTCCTGCAGTATTTGTGATGATTGGGATGCAGTTCAACAGATGATTCATCGGACCTTCTGCCACTTTTCCAAATGATCAACTAGAAGTCAAGTTATTATTTGTTGCTCTTACAACTGGGATCGACGACAAGACTTTTGTAAGGTAGTGTATGTGTTTATAATTCGCAACAGCGTGGAAATAAGTAAAAGAACACTTCTACAAAACACAGATACTGTCAAGCTCCAAACAAGGCAATAAAAAGGCAAAATAATTTTAGCTGCTACTTTTATTTTGTACTTTTTTTTTTGGAGCTTGACAACCACCGTTTACTTTCATGTAAGAGCACTTATGATTGTGTCGCAAAACAACGTAAAAACATATTCGAAACAGCATGAGAGTGACTAAATAGACGGTATTAATATTTTAGGATGAATTATAAACTTGAGTTTGGAGGCGTCGTGAAATGAAAACCCTTACAGTATTACAAAATAACCTCAGAAATGTCAATTTTGTGTAAATCCGAAGCGTCACATGAATTTCTGGACACAATTCGCCGGATGAACTGCGGGAAATGCGGCACAACATTGCATACAGTACACTACGGTTAGATCATTAAACATTAAGACACCCCCTTGTCATTTATGGTAACAATTTTTGCTGCCATTCTTTTAATAGTGGCGTTTTAATCAAAAACCCAGCAATTTCGATCCAGTCTAAGAGTCGTGATCGAGCCCTGTCTTATGATTGGACGACGGCAGGCCTTGCTTCTTACTGATTGCTCGAAATCAGTCCTGTTCGGTCTCTGATTGGCTACGAGTGGGCCTTGCTGCTCACTGATTGGCTGAGAGCAGGCCCTGTCTCTGAGCGTGCTCGAGGATGGCGGCGTGGCAGAAGTAGTACTGCTCGGGTGTTTGGATGCTGAAGGCACGCTGCGCTCTCATTCGCCGGACCGTCTGGCAAATGTTAAGCGTCCCGACGTCCTGCAGCTGCGACAGACAGATGTCCAGCGCACAGAATGTACCTGAAATATGGACAGATATTGAAATTTTGTTATGGTTTATTTGACTTTCTTCAATGGGACGTTGAAATGGTTCCCATTGAGCTCCATTATATATTGTTATTTTGCAATAAAATGGAAGGTAAGATAAAAATGTGTCTCCTATGAAATACAAAGTCTACTGTACTTCACAAATAATTATAAATAACATAATATATAATGTAATATACAACAATCTGAAAACATTAGTAACATTTTGGTTACATATTTTGTGTTTCAAAATATTTTATGTAAAAAAATATACTTTGAAGAATGTTAATTTCCAAACAGTTTCGGTTTTATCTATTTTTTTTAAACGATATTTTTCATATCATCATTTTGGGAACCAAAACTGGTTCTTAGGTTACTAATGAATATTTTGAAGAATGCGGATTACCAGAGTTTTAGTTCTCATAGACAGAATGAATTTTTCGGTATCCAAAAGTTTTAGTTCCTATTGAGTTCCACTTTATTGCAAAATATATTAATGCAAATATTTAGAAGAATATCAGTAACAAAGCAGTTTTGGTTTACCACCAATTTCAAAATATCTTATTTAACATAATTAATGTTAGTAATTAAACAATTTTAATTCCTACTAAATTTTAAATGATTATGTATTGTAAATTATTATTATTGTGTGTTTTCATCCACATGTTGCAAGTTGTTGGCAACTAAACTGTTTGGTTCTTATTTTTCTTGTAAATATTTTAAAGACTGCTCATCATAAGAGTTTTGGTTTTCAACAAGGTAACCAAACAATTTTAGTTCCTACTGAATTTCCTATTATTATGTATATATATTTCGAAGAATGTTAGTAATCAAATGTTTTGGTTATTGATTTCTTTTGTAATAAAAATATTTTATGTTATAAAAAAGTTCCTACTGAGTTTAGTTCAAATAGAGTTCCCCTTTATTGCAAAATATCTTAATGCAAATATTTAAACGAATATCAGTTACACAGCAATTTTGGTTTACCACAAATTTCAAAATATGTTATATATTATAAATAATTTTAAGAACGTTGGTAATCAAACAGTTTTAGTTCCTACTGAATTTTAAATTATTTTTGTTTTCATCCATTTAGTTCTCATTTTTCTTGTAAATATTTTGAAGACTGCATAAGAGTTTTGGTTTTAAACAAGGTAACCAAACAATTTTAGTTCCTGCTGAATTTCAAATTATTGTTTATGTATGTATGTACAGTATGTCACAAAAGTGAGTACATCCCTCACATTTCTGCAAATATTTATTTATATCTTTTCATAGGACAACGCTGTAGAAATGACTCTTTGACACAATGAAAAGGAGTCAGTGTAAAGTTAGTTTAGCAGTGTAAATTTAGTGTCCCCTCAAAATAACTAAAAATACAGCCAATAATAGCTGAACCCCTGGCAACAAAAGTGAGTACACCCCTAAGTGTTTAAATGTTTAAATTGAGCACAATTAGTAATGTTCCTTCCCCTGTGGCATGTGACTCATTATTATTACATTTTCTTAGGTATCTTCAGAGAGCAGGTGAGATAAATTTAGTATAAAAGCTCTTCCACTCTCTCAACCTGGCAACTGAAAGTTCAACATGGCACCTCATGACAAACAACTCTCAGAAGACCTGAAAAAACAAATTGTTGTTTTGCATAAACATGACCAAGGCTACAAGACAGCCTACAGATAGGCTGCAGCACGGTGTCCAAGACCATCCAGCTCTTCAAGAGGACAGGTTCTTCTCAGAAAGAAGCTGAGTGCACGTTCTGAGCATCAAAATCAACCATTGTCTTTAAAAAACAGACGGATGAGTGCTTCCAGCATTGATAGAGTTATTGAAGGGATGAGAGGTTAGCCTGTCAGTGCTCAGACCATTCGCTGCACACTGCATCAAATCGGTCTGCATGGTTGTCCTCGAAGGAAGCCTCTTCTAAAGATGATGCACTAGAAAGCTCGCAAACAATTTGCCGCAGACATTCAAACTAAGGACCAGGATTAATGTAACCATGCCCTGTCGTCTGATGAGACCAAGATAAACCTATTTGGTTCAGATAGTGTCAAGCGTGTGTGGTGGCAACCAGGTGAGGAGTACAAAGACATGTCTTGTACAAGTGTGTCTTGTCTACCGTTAAACATGGTGGTCGCGGAGTGTCATCATGTGGGACTGCATGAGTGCTGCTGGTATGGGGGAGCTACATTTCAATGAGGGAAACATGAATTCTGACATGTACTGTGACATACTAAAGCAGAGCATGATCCCCTTCTTCCGGAAACTGGGCCACAGAGCAGTGTTCCAGCATGATAATGACCCCAAACACACCTCCAAGATGACCACTGGCTTGATGTATTGGCCAAGCATGTCTCTAGACCTAAACCCCTTAGAACACCTCTGGGGCATCCTGAAAAGGAAGGTGGAGGAGCACAAGGTGTCAAATGTCCACCACCTTCGTGATGTTGTGATGGAGGAGTGGAAGAGGATTCCAGTGGAAACCTGTGAAGCTCTGGCCAACTCCATGATCAAGAGAAAATGCTGGAAAATGATGGTGGCCACACAAAATATTAACATTTCAATTTTTTTCTTAGGGGTGTACTCACTTTTGTTGCCAGGGGTTCCGCTATTATTGGCTGTATTTTTAGTTATTTTGAGGGGACACTAAATTTACACTGCTAAACTAACTTTACACTGACTCCTTTTCATTGTGTCAAAGAGTCATTTGTGCAGTGTTGTCCTATGAAAAGATATAAATAAATATTTGCAGAAATGTGAGGGGTGTACTCACTTTTGTGACATACTGTATATATATATATATATATATATATATATATATATATATACATATATATATATATATATATATTGATGAAAGTTGGTGATCAAACATTTTGGTTCCAGTTGACTTCTTTTGTAATTCAAAATGATTTATGTTAAAAACTATGTTTGTTTCATTGTTCCCAGTGTTAGGTTGCTGCGTAAAAAAACATATGCTGGATAAGTTGGCGGTTCATTCCGCTGTGGCGACCCCTGATTAATAAAGGGACTAAGCCAAAAAGAAAATGAATGAACCAATTTAGTGCCTTCTGAATTTCAAATGATTATTTCTAAATATTATGATGAATGTTAGTAATCAAACATTTTGGTTCCAATTGACTTATTCTGTAATTCAAAATGATTTGTGTTAAAAAAATAAAAAAATAAATAAAACAATTGAAATAAAAAAAAATTAAATAAAAATAAAAAGTTTCGTTATATTTTTCCCCATCCACACATTGCAATTTAATAGGAAACAATTTCGTTCTTATTTTTCCTGTAAATATTTTGAAGAATGCTGATTACCAGAGTTTAGGTTCTAAACAAGGTAACCAAACAATTTTAGTTCCTACTGTATTTCCAATTATTATGTATAAATATTCTGAAGAATGTTGGTTATCAGACATTTTGGTTCAAATTATTCATTCATTTCTTTTCGGCTTAGTCCTATTATTAATCTGGGGTCGCCACAGCGGAATGAACCGTCAACTCATTCAGCACATGTTTTACGCAGCGTATGCCCTTCCAGCTGCAACCTATCTCTGGGAGGTTCCAATTATTTTCCTTTGTAATTAAAAATATGCTATATTAAAAAAAGTTATTGTATTTTTCACTCACACATTGCAATTTATTGGGAACTAGTAAATATTAGTAAGTATTTTGAAGAACGCTGATTACCAGAGCTTTAGTTCTCATTGAAATAATATCATTGAAAGAATAAATTTCAAATTATGTATAAATATTTTTTTGGTATCCAAAGGTTTTAGTTCCTACTGAGTTCCATTTTATTGCAAATATTTAGAAGGATATCAGTAACAAAGCAGTTTGTTTACAACAAATTTTAAAAGATCTTATTTAATATAAATAATTTAAAGAATGTTGGTAATCAAACAATTTTAGTTCCTACTGAATTTCAAATTATTATGTATAAATATTTTGAAGAGTGGTGGTAACCAAAACATTTTGGTTCCATTTAACTTTTTTTTGCAATTAAAAATATGTTATGTTAAAAAAAGTTTAATAGTATTTTTCATCCACACATTGCAATTTATTGGAGTTAAACTGTTTGGTTCTCATTTTTCTTTCTCATTACCAGATATTTGGTTTCAAACAAGGTAACCAAACAATATTAGTTCCTACTGAATTTCAAATTTTGTATAAATATTTGGAAGAATGATGGTATCCAAAGGTTTTAGTTCCTATTGAGTACAAAATATCTTAATGCAAATATTTAGAAGAATATTAGTAACAAAGCAGTTCTGGTTTACAACTAATTTCAAAAGATCTTATTTAATATAAATAATTTAAAGAATCTTTGCAACCAAATAATTTTAGTTCTTAGACTTTTAATACATACAATAGAAATCAATGGCTGTTTGGTCATCAAAAGCCTTAAAAACACCTTAATGAATATCAATAAAACAAGACATTTTGGAGAATTTGAAAAGCAAACAGTTTTGGTGTTCAACATTCTTCAAAGCATCTTATTTTATCAGTTGTACAGCTTTAGTAAATTACATTGCGCTGGACTGTTCTTTTAAAATGCCTCTTCAATATCGAGTTTTTTTCGTTGTGCTGTGTTTTATTACTGACCGGTCCTGCCGATGCCAGCGCTGCAGTGGACCACCATCGGCGGGCCGAGCGGATGCCCTCTCCACTGTGTGCCGAACGCCTGAACGGCCCACTGCTGCTGGTGCTTCACGGCCCCCAGAAAGTCGATCAGAGACACTGCGGAGGACGGGACCCCATAATCAGGCCAGCTGAGAAACTGGAAATGAGTCACCTGTCTCTGCTCAAACGTCTGAGAGATTAAAACACAACAAGAGAATCAGTTATATATACTCTAATACAGTGGTTCTCAAACTTTTTTCAACAAGTACCACCTCGGAAAAAAATTGTCTCTCCAAGTACCACCAGTATGGAAATACAGTAGCGTAGTAGGCCTAATTAAGCAGCTACAGCACTGCACAGTTCAAAAATGAGACAAATTAATTCCTATTATTAAATAGTTTATTAAATAGTTTGAACATTAACTGTGAAGAAAAAAAAACTTCACCTTTTAAATTCAAATGCTTTTAAAAGTGATTTAAAAATGGCACTCTTGTTAAAAAATAAAAATAAAACTGCTGTACTTGTAAAGTATTAAAGTATAGTAGCTTACTTATCAAAACCTGGAAATGTTGCTAGGACCTGATGAATATAGGCTATATGTCATATACATATAAATATATATACATTTTTTATACAGATATAACGAGATATATATTGCACGTACATATTGACTTATTTTTATATCTTTGAAATCTAAACATTATATTTTGATATAATTCAGAATTACATATTTAAATTGGAAATAAATTTTGCTTACTGCTCGTCATTTACAGTAGGCCTGTGTGTGTCAGAAAAGCCAGTGATTAATGCATAAATTCCATAGTCTGATGATGTTCTTGATTCTGATTGGCTGGAGGGTGTGCACTATTACGTTGAAACGCACAGGTAGTTCCAGTCAGTTTTGATCACAGTTCGAAATAAATGCGCTTCTCCCAAAAGTTTACAGTTACCATAGCAACTCGCATGTGCAGTGAACTGATGAGGGCTGTTAATGGTGGTAGGGAAATCCGCAAAATTAGGAAATGACTCATCAATTACTCATCAATTTCAAGCGAGAATATAGTTATTTTAAAGTCAAATTGGCGGTTTATGTATATGGATAGCAGCTCCACGAACGTACTAATATATTTATGACCGTAAATAATATTACACTGATCCTGCGTGTTTAGCTGATTGCTTTTGATTGAAAGAATATAAATAAAACAGAATGTTCTCCAACCTGTCCCGATATGTTTTTTTTTCTTTTGCAAAATTTATATTTAACAGCGGATTTCTGAAATAGGCTTTGGCTGCTTTCTCTTCAAAATACATCTTTTGTGCCCTTGAACTGGCGTTTCATAAGCCTACAGCTTTGTGAAGGTTTTATTTCAAGTGTAGAGACTTCTGTAGATAAACGTGTTTTAAAAAACAGCATGTACAACTACAGTGTGAAGGTTGATGGGAAATAAATTATCTTTAATTTCATTAGCCATTGCATAAAGTAACATATTCCTAAAGCATATTTAATTGATATGGTACTTTTTATAAGTTTTGTATGGTTATTATGAACTGTAAATCGCGAAAATTCATCTCTCTGTCTGCCTGCGCGTCGTGCATTAAAATCCTTTAACACACGACAAGCAGTTAATTATCCCTTACATACACATATATAGTGCTTGACCAATTCAGACGTGCAGTATTCCTGATTTAGCAGTAACTGAAATCCCAAAACAACAGCACTCTTCTAGGCTAGCTCTAGAAGGGCTTCTCTAGCGCGTGTGTATCTGCTCCGCACATACCTCCGCAAGCGCCGCGCACCTCTTTCTCTTCCTCCGCGCCAAACAGATTGATTTTTAACATCTGATGACGTGAAGCAATAAAGTAAACATTGTAAGCACTCAGCTGTACTTGTACGCTTCAGGGAACAGCCAATGCTGTCTGATCACGGTGTTATCGTACGCGTCAAAGGGTTAAAAAAAGTGTGTTCATTTTATTCTTTTATTATTCAGCGATTCTTCCGCGTACCACTAGAAGAAAGCCCACGTACCACTAGTGGTATGCGTACCACAGTTTGAGAACCACTGCTTTAATATATACACCAGTGCTTCCCACAGGTTTGAAATATACTTGCGGCGGTAGCCAGCCAGATTGAAATACACTTTTTACCCACATCACATAAATAGTTAACCATATGCGACAAACAAAACATAATTAGATTTTTAACAATATTTTAATTTATACATAAGTTATACATTGTTTCTTTTCAATGGGTTAAAGTAAATAAAAATAAAAAAAGACATCCACAATTTCTTTTACTTTTATGCTATTCAGGAGCCATGTGCACCCACTGACAGCTCAAATCTGCTTCTCTCTAACATTCTCTCTTATTTCACTTCAGGTTGCTTTATTGGCATGACAATTTGTACAGTATTGCCAAAGTATTTTAGATGTATAAAATATGCAGTGTATTAACATCATCAAATTATTAAAGTATACAGAAAGGCTTAGTCCCTTTATTAATCCGGAGTCACCACAGTGGAATGAACCGCCAACTTATCCAGCATTTGTTTTACACACCGGATGCACTTCCAGCCGCAACCCATCTCTGGGAAACATCCATACATTTTTCATTCACACTCATACACTACGGACAATTTAGCTTACCCAATTCACCTGCACCACACGGGGAGAACATGCAAACTCCACACAGAAATGCCAACTGACACAGCCGAGGCTCGAACCAGTGACCTTCTTGCTGTGAGGTGACAGCGCTACCTACTGCACCACCGTGTCGCACTTTAGCCGTTTCTATTGATGCACAAATATTTTGCAGCCAATTTAGATGTAATTTTGTCCTCTCTGAGTACAGCATATAGGGAACTTTTTCTGAGTCGTTTAGATTAAAGAATGAATCATTTAATGTTTTTCTTGCTCTTGCGGCTGTGAGCATACATTTGACGACATCCTTAGAAAGCGAAAGCAAAAACAAATCCCGGACATTTTAGGAGACTTAGAAATCCCGGTCGGACGCATTGTTAAGTCCCAAAAGGCGCGTCTCTTTGGGTCTCTGCAGAGCACGTGAGTATGTCTGTGGGAGTGTTGACAGGTCTCAAGCACACTCTATGAAATGGATAAACGAGAAGATTTTCCACTGCTTATTCAATCGCGGATGTTTGGTTATTATGGGTGGCTAAAAATAAATAAATAAATAAATAAATAAATAAAATTGTAAAAGGATGATAATAATTTTTTTTTTTTTAAATAAAATGTGTCACTAAATATACTTAGGTGGCCGTTAATATAGGTAAAGTCTATGTGTGAGAAGCACTGTACACTTTAATCAGTTTAATGTTTTTAAAGGAGTTCTTTATGAACTAAAAGTCAGAGTTAATGCCTGTTAAAAGTGAAATATCCAAACATCTTCCTATCTGTCTCTGAGGAACATTGTTTTTAAAAACATCTATAATTTTTTGAGGCGATCCTCGGCTCATCTTTGCTCCTAAAGGACTAGACCTTTCTTGGATGCTGCTTTTTTTTTTTAACAAGTGTTTTTATTAGTTTTACATTTTTCAATAATTACCAAACAACAATAAAAAAATACAATAAATAAGCATGATAATACAAAAAAATAAGTGTAATAATAATTAAAACAAAAAATATATATAGATAATTAAAAAAATTAATTATTTTGATAGCTATTATTTTGAACCAAATCATACTTACAATCACCTGTTGACATCAGCTGTTTCAAATCACATCATTTAACCAATTTACCTGATTACTAGCCCTAAACTGCTCCTGTCCCAACATTTTAGGAGTGTGCTGCGGGTCTGAATGACAGGGAAGGTCGCATATTTACACATGAAATGAAGTTGACCAAACAAAACATGAACTATTTTGTGTTCATACGATCTGCAATTCTATACAAGTCTAAGTATATTTAGAAATAACTACTTTCTTTTTTTATTTGCGTTTTCCATACTGCCCCGACTATTTCTGATTTGGTTTGTAAAAGTCCTAGCTAATGGTTTGTTAATAGCAAGAATTGTACCTTAAAACAAAGCGTAACTGATATTATTTTTTAAGTAATTATGGACCACATGAAAAAAAAACCTGGTTTATGATATCTAATAAATGATCATTTCTGACTGGCTGTTCAAAAAACAGCTAAATGCACTGAAACAATAGTAAACATGGTCCGAAACGATGTTGAAATGAGAGCCGTACCTCAGTGTTGTGCAGCTCCAGTGTGGTCTGGTTGTAATGTGCGTGGTTGTCCACTCTGTGATTGACCACAGCGATGTATCCGTACACCTCCTGGCCGCCCTCCTCCTGAGGCCAGTACTGTCCACACTTCCTGCGGCCCCCTTCATCCGTCCTGCACACACCCACACACTTCGATATTGAGACCCATTTATCTTCATCATGCATCACCGTTTACATCTGTGTGGGGTTTGCATGTTCTCCCCGTGTTGGTGTGGGTTTCCTCCGGGTGCTCTGGTTTCCCCCACAAAGACATGCGCTATTGGTGAATTGGATGATGTGTGTGAATGTGAGAGTGTATGGGTGTTTCCCAGTACTGGGTTGCTGCTGGAAGGGAACATATGGTGGAATAGCTGGCGGTTCATTCCGCTGTGGTAATTGACCCCCTGATAAATAAGGGACTAAGCTGAAGGAAAATGAACGAAGGAATGAATGAATAAATGATCACAAGTGGGCAAAACTTTCCCAGAGATGGGTTGTGGCTGGAAGGGCATCCGTTGCGTAAAACAAATGCTGGATAAGTTGGCGGTTCATTCCGCTGTGGCGACCCCAGATTGATAAAGCCGACAAGAAAATGAATGAATGAATCTATGAACACTATATACAGGGGTAAATTGGCTAAGTTTGAGGTGGTCCACGCTTACGTTTGTTTATTTAGCAACCATTTTCAAAGATGTTCTTCAAATCATCGGAGAGCAGCAGCATATAAAACCTATGACAAGTCTAATTTTATACATTTTTTTAGGGATGCACCGATATAGGATTTTTGACCGATAACTCGATAGATTTGTAGGTTGATAGCCGATATATTGGCTAATAAATATAAATAATTATTTTTCAATCTGCATGATTGCAGAAAACCTTCGGTCACACTTCATTTTGTTGGTCCGTTTGTTGAATTTAAGTTACATTGCAACTAATTCTCGTTAGATTATAAGTAGACTGTTAGGTTGGGGTTAGGGGTAGTGTTAGTGTAAGTTGATATGTACTTGCAAACTTTCTTATAGTCAGTTAAATGTCTGTATCAACAGATAATAGGTAGACAGTCTACTGATATTCAAATAAACCATCGATACAAAGTGTTACCAAAAACAAAAAGGCAAATGCGTACAGCAGAAAACTGACTTTATTTTAAAATCTTATTATTAAACTACTTTTTTCTATAGCCAATGTGCCTTTATATAAATCAAATCTAAAGCAGGGGTCTCAAACTTACAGCCGATAGGACGATAGTTTGTGGCCCCTGCCTTAATTTAAAACAAGATTAATGTCAGTGCGGCTGGCGAGTTTGATATATATGGCATTTTACAGTGTTGTGTAACGAACGTACCAATCACGGTGGGGTATATGGCTCTCATTTTACAGTGTTGTGTGCGAAGCTGAACGAACCTACCAATCACGGTGGGTATATGGCTCTCGGAGGTGGGACATCAGCTTGACGCAGGCAGAGAAACATTTCTCAATGAGTGAAAATTACAGCAGCGAGTGTTTTTTTTGCGTGCCTGCTGGCTGCCTCGTTTCTATTGGGCACACGCGGACATTTGTCCTAGCGCGCTTTATTCACAACACTTAAAAAAAAAAAAATTCAGTTGCTGCCTATCGGGACATTATACGCAGATAAATGTATATAAATCAGGGCTTTAATTGAGCCAGGAAATATTCGTGTTTTGCTTTTCGGTGCGTATTGTAATTGATTTGGCATTAACTTGTGCGCAGTGAATACCTGCATATGTGTGTGTGTGTGTGAAAGAGAGAGAGAGAATGTGCATGCGAAGGCTGTGTGCATTGTGTGTTTGTGCACGCATGACAGTAGTCACCATGCGCAAGTTAAAGCAAAAATCGTGTTTGACTATTGGTCCTGAACAATCTTTTCAACCAATCATCTTTCTTAATCTTACAATCCCTCTTATTGGTTGGTGGTTATTGTTTCGTGCACAGTGAGCAGTGAAAATAAATAATGGCATAGTGGCATAGCTAAATAATAACTGTATTACCTTACACAATAAACATTACATATATTTCTGTATGATCAGTTTTCAAAACAAATGACAACAACACAGTGTTGCTTTTTTCCCTGTAACAAAGTGGATAACGGTAAATCCAATTATTAATCATTCATTAATTCATTCATTTTCTTTTCTGCTTAGTTGCTTTATTAATCCGGGGTCGCCACAGCGGAATGAACCGCCAACTTATCCAGCATATGTTTTACGCAGCAGATGCCCTTCCGGCTGCAACCCATCTCTGGGAAACATCCAAACACAATCATTCACACACATACACTCTGGACAATTTGGCCTACCCAGTTCAACTGTACCGTATATCTTTGGACTGTGGGGGAAACCGGAGCACCCGGAGGAGTGAGCACACTCAGAAACAAGAAGTGTTGATAAGAATGTGTCTGGTGCATAAAGAGAAGACCTACAGGTGGTTTGTCAAGCCCACTCACAATCGCACAAAATTCCCAGAAACAAGAAGTGTTGATAAGAAAGTGTCTGATGCAAATGGAAAGGAAAATAGCGTGTCCTACATGTGGTTTGTCAAGCCCACTCACCTGCATGAATCGCACAACTACTTTCAATCCTTTCCAGAGGTATTTGCAAACGTATTGAACTGGATAGCTATTGGTGTAAACCAGGGGTCACCAACCCTGTTCTTTGAGAGCTACTTTCCTGCAGATTTTATTAGCAACCCTGACCAAACACACCTGTCTGTAATTATCAAGTGCTGCTTCGGGTCTCAACTAATTGGTTCAGGTGTGTTTGATCAGGGTTGGAGCTGAATTCTGCAGGAAGGTAGCTCTCCAGGAACAGCGTTGGTGACCCCTGGTGTAAACTATGTCATGTGGTTGAATGTAAAAAAAAAAAAAAAAACAGCCTCAAAAACTGACCAAACTTTTGATCATTATGGGATGTGTTGCAAGAAAGCGAAAATCAAATGTAAATTAGCTCAAAACATTTCAGAGAAAGTGTATTTCTCATTGAGAAAAACCCATATTAAATGACATATTTGAACAGGACCCTAAAATGAAGTTCATTTTATCAGCACACAAGGAAACAAAGTTAAATTAGATGTTCTCAAAATGCTACAATGAGAACATCTGATGAAGAATTTCTTGAGTCTGTGGCACTGAAACGTTTAGTATCAAGCAGATGTGTATTTGGGAGTACAGTTGTGTGTTATATTTTGCATTCTGGCTCTATGGGATTAACGTGGAACATCATCGCATTACACTACTGAATAGCAGTTGGCCAGTAAACCTCTTTCTGTATAAGTGGGCATTTTTGGCCAGAATAAGTGGCAATTTGGACTAAACTTAGAGGCGGTAATAAAGTCATGCAGGCTACAAATCATTTCCTCTATGATGTCGTACCTTGTTGTCATGACAATGACAAGCACATTTTGTTCCCAAACCATTCTCCAGAAATCTCCATAGGTTTTCTCCAAAGGACCTGTTGAGAAACGACATTAGCGTCTTAGATTTTAGCGCAAGCAAACAATCAAAACTGTAAAACTGCTGATTATTTTTTACCCTGAGTCCCAATATATGCATTTTTCTGTTTGTATCCATCCATGAAGCTGGCGTTTATGTAGTCTGATCTCTGCAGAACAAAAAAACGAGCATCAGTGTCCAGTTGGATTATACATCACCATTTAAAAGTCTGAGGTCAGTAAAGATTTTTTATTCAAAAGAAATCAATGCTTTCATTAAGCAAGGATGCATTCGATTAACTAAAACTGTCATTCATTCATTCATTTTCTTTTCGGCTTAATCACTTTATTAATCTGGGGTCGCCACGGCGGAATGAACCGCCAACTTTTACGCAGCGCCTTTCCAGCCGCAACCCATCTCTGGGAAACATCCATGCATTCTCATTCACACACACATACACTATGGACAATTAAGCTTACCCAATTCACCTGTACCATGTCTTTGGACTGTGGGGGAAACCGGAGCACCCGGAGGAAACCCACGCTAACACGGGGAAAACATGCAAACTCCACACAGAAATGCCAACTGACCCAGCCGAGGCTCGAACCAGCGACCTTCTTGCTGTGAGGTGACAGCACTACCTACTGCGCCACCGTGTCGCAGTTTTTAATGCATTAATTGCTAAATATCTTTCAAAAACCTTACTGACCCAAACCTTTGCGCTCACCTCATTTCTCCTGGCTTTGAGTCGCACCCGAGTCTGATCCAGACACAAAACGTCACCATAGCGGTTGCGCTCCTGGTTGTGAGCAGCCCTGTAAAATGTATATGATAGAAAAAAATCAAAATTGACCATCTAGTGATCACAGAAATAGCTACATGGCTAAATAGATGAAGCTCTGATGAACTTGAGTGAATGTACAGTGCATCCTGAAAGTATTCATAGCGCTTCACTTTTTCTACATTTTTTATGGTTACAGCTTTATTCCAAAATGGATTAAATTCAATAGTTTCCTCAACATTCTACACACAACCCCCCATAATGACAATGTGGTGAAGAGTTTTTGAAATTGTTGCAAATTTATTTAAAAAAAAAGACCTGAAAAATCACATGTGCATCAGTATTCACAGCCTTTGCTCAATACTTTGTTGATGCAGCAGCAATTACAGCCTCAAGTCTTTCTGAATATGACGCCACAAGCTTGGCACACCTGTCTTTGGGAATGTTTGCCATTCCTCTTTGCAGTACCTCTCAAGCTCTATCAGGTTGGATGGAAAGCGAAGGTGTACAGCCATTTTCAGATCTCTCCAGAGATGTTCAATAGGATTTGGATCTGGGCTCTGGCTGGGCCACTCAATGACATTCACTGAGTTGTCATGAAGCCACTCCATTGATATTTAGGCGGTGTGCTTTGGTCATTGTCCTGCTGGAAGATGAACCGTCGCCCCAGTCTGAGGTCAAGAGCACTCTGAAGCAGGTTTTCATTCAGGATGTCTCTGTACATTGCTGCATTCATCTTTCCCTCTATCCTGACTAGTCCTCCAGTTCCTGCTGCTGAAAAACATCCCCACAGCATCATGCTGCCACCATCACGCTTCATTGTAGGGATGGTATTAGCCTGGTGATGATACCTCTATGAATACTTTCCGGATGCACGGTATATAACTGCAGGATAGCTATGTTCATATATAATAATTTTAAAAGTTATTAGTTACTAGTTAATTAGCTAAAGTTATCAGTAACTAATAAAGTTATGGTAACTAATAACCTTAACCGTTCTGATTTTGATAGTAATGCAATAATCTGCTGCTTTTGTAAAATTGCTTTGAAACAAGAATTACTGTGAAAAACGTTAAACAAATATACTTACAGCGCGCAGGTGAACGTTCCCGGCGGCTGCTCTCTCCGGAGCTCCTCGTACTCCAGGTAGATCCCGCTGCGCTGAGCCCGGTTCAGGTGGGCCATGAGCTCGGCCAGACTCATGGCTTCGGCTCCAGGAGTGTGTATGGACGTGTTTTCCAGCGGGATCCCCACCAGCTCATCTACAGGATCCACACGTCCGTTCTGCTCCGACAGCAGCTGCAGGTTCCAGTTGTGGACGTCCAGAGGCAAACAGCCGCCAAGGTGTTCAGGTAAGCAATCTCTGGGCAGATGCTGTCGCAGGTCGGCCATCTTCACCATTTGAACCTGAAAAGTAGTAAGAGTTTCACTTCATAAAATAAAACTCACTGAAAACAACGCTAAAGCTACAAAAGTGGGGCAAACAGGTGTGAAAGTAGGCCATCCCAGTCATCAGTTTCCACTAGATTAACCAGGGTGGTCTACCAGGGTAACCAAGATATAACAGGCAAACGCCAGCTGGTTATAGTCTCCTTATTATGCCGTTTTTGCCTGATTTTGTTTTGGAGGTCACCTATTGACCTTATTCTGCAATGTGGAAGTAAGCTGTTTTCTGTGATTAGAACTACTAGGATTAACAAACGGTAGTGAACAGTCAAACTACACGCTATAGAAAAAATGTAGTTTATGATAACAGATATACAGATGAAGTCAGAATGATGAATTTTTTTTCTTTGTCAAATGTTTCCTAAATGATGTTTAATAGAGCAAGGAATTTTTCACAGTAATTCCTATAATATTTTTTCTTCTGAAGAAAGTCTTATTTGTTTTATTTCGGCTAGAATAAAAACAGTTTTTAATTTTTTAAAAAACATTTTAAGGTCAAAATTATTAGCCCCCTTGAAGGTATATATTTTTTCGATTGTCTACAGAACAAACCATCATTATACAATGACTTACCTAATTACCCTAACCTGCCTAATTAACCTAGTTAAGCTTTTAAATGTCACTTTTCTTGAAAAATATCTAGTCAAATGTTATGTCTTGTCATCGTGGCAAAGATAAAAGAAATCAGTTATTAGAAATGACTTATTAAAACTATTATGTTTAAAAATGTGTTGTAAAAAATCTTCTTTTAACAAAAATTGGGCAAAAAGAATTTACAGAGGGGCTAATAATTCATGAGGGTTGATCATTCTGACTTCAACTGTGAATAAAAATAATATTATTTAAAAAATACCAGTTTGCAACACCTAAAGCATAACAAGCCGGCAATTTTACAGCTAAAATGGTTGCACCCGCTCCTACAATGAAGAATAAAGTCAAAACACACTGCAAAAAAATTGTCTACTTGCTATCTAAACTTAAACTACACACTTCAACTTGTTACATAAAAACAAAGTTTTTTTCAACTTAATTTATTACTGAAAATCTAAATAAATTAAGTAAAAAAAAAACAACTAGTTTGTGTAACATCATTCATTCATTTTCTTTTCAGCTTAGACTCTTTATTCATCAGGGGTTGCCACAGAGGAATGAACCACCAACTTATCTAGCATATGTTTTACACAGCGGATGCCCTTCCAGCTGCAACCCATTACTCAGAAACACCCATACACTCTTGCATTCACACACACACACACACACACACACACTTATACACACACTTATACACTACGGCCAATTTAGCTCATTCAATTCACCATGTGTTTGGACTGTGGGGGAAACCGGAGCATCCGGAAAAACCCACACCAACACAGGGAGGTTTGTGTAGCAATTCTCAATATTTTCCAGTGTAGTTCACAATTATACAAGATCAAAAAATTTACAAGCCCTTCTAAACTTTTCTGGAAGCCTACTCCGCTCTGATTGGTCAGATGTTCTTATTCCGTTCTGATTGGTCAGATGACCCTACTTGGTTCTAATAGATCAGATCATGGCTTGTAATTAACTGCTCAACCACTTACAACACTTACTAAGATAAAGGTGGATTCTTCAATTTTAATCAATCTTTAATTTAATAGGATAATACACAACCTGACAAAAGTCTTGATGCCTATCTAAGTATTAGGAACAACAAATAATAACTTGACTTCTAGTTGATTGTTTGGTATCAGAAGTGGCTTAAAGAAAAGGCAAAGGACTCTAGATTACACTTTACCAAAATAAAATATGATCATGCCTTGATTTTTGATTATTTAATTAAACAGTAAGGTGTCTCCCTCAAACAATGCAAGTGTCTTTAATGCAAGGCATGGTGGTGGCTAAAAGACTTGTGCTTAACAATTGGAAATCACCTTCGCCCCCTTCATTCCAGAACTGGATTTCTGACATGTTATCTGTTATTTAGATGGAAAGACAGATTCTTACGGACTAGCTCCACAAAAAAATTTCTGGCTACTTGGGGTCAATTTCTTGATTTATTTGACAAGTCTACATCTCAGGAGCAATCCAGTGACCCCTCAGAGGTTAGGTTGTTTACCTTCTCTAGTTTTGATTGTATGTTTTGTGACTATGATGTATTTTTTTTTCTCTCCTTTTTGTCTGTTCTTTTTTATTTCATTGTTTTTGTATGTCTAAAACATGAGCCAATGTTTGTTCTTGTTCTGTGTGTGTATATATAAATATAAAAAGCTTAAAATAAAGTAATTTAAAAAATAAAAAAAAATAGTAAGGTCTGACTTTTCTTAGACAAATGTCTTGTCGCTTAACAGAAATAATAAAGTCATCCGGAATGGCAAAGAAAGCGTTCTTGCAGGACTTCCAGAGTCCATCAAGATTCTTTGAATTCATCTTTAATGCCTCCATACCCCCGACATGCTCAATAATGTTCACATTTGGTGACTGGGTTGGCCAATCCTGGAGTATGAGAATGAGTGCTATCATGCTGAAGAAATTGCCCTCTCCTGTGGTTTGTAATGTAATGGGCAGCACAAATGTCTCGATGCCTCAGGCTCTTGATTGTTGCCATCCACTCTGCAGATCTCTCATAGCCCCCATACTGAATGTAACCCCAAACCATGATTTTTCCTTCACCAAACTTGACAAATTTCTGTAAGAATCTTGGGTCCTTGCGGGTTCCAGTAGGTCTTCTGCAGTATTTGTGATGACTGGGATGCAGCTCAACAGATGATTCATCAGAGATATCTACCTTCTGCCACTTTTACAAATGATCAACTAAAAGTTATTTATTATTTGTTACTCTTACAACTGGGATCGACGACAAAACTTAAATCCCTTTGATTAAAATCAGAGGATGTGAATTTTATCTGTACTTTGGCACAGTAAAATATGTTATTAGTACAGATGTGTGTTTGTACAAACCCGTTCCCTGAGCTTCTCCTTCAGTAACAGGCTCAGTAAGTTATACGGCACCCTGAACCACACAGGAGCTCCGACGATGAGCACTTTCTTCAGCCGTGCAGGAAACGCACCCTGAAACGAAAGCACAGACTCCTCTGATATATTCTGAAACACAACAAGACCACTGGAGCATCTTCAAGACACTTCGTAATAGGAGTGTTCAATACTTATCGTTTTGGAGTGTCACTCACTTTGCAAAAACAAACAAACACAAGCATGTCTTTAGAACATTGACTGTAAGATAAAGCCTTTTAGCCAGTTAGACTATAATTCAATCAACGAAAGCAAAATAAATATCCCTCTATGAGCTTTTGCTTCTTATATTCACTAGATATGACGTAGTTGAGTGATATCACACAAACAAGAGTGTCGTTTTCCTAGATATTAGCGTGCGATCAGTTCATCATACAGGCAGTAGGTGCTTTTAAAAGTGAATCTTTAAAAAAACACTAATCTAAAATGCTAATTAAGTGGATTTCCAGTTTTTAGAGTGGCTGTAGTATTGACTGTAGTATTGGTAACTTAGCAACCAACAGTAAACAAGTAAGCATAATGGAGTCACGTGGGTGTAATGTTTCAAACGTCAGAGTTTATTGGTCAAATCAGTTCACATATCCTATTATCTGCATAAAGCCTGTCGCACAAGTCCAAGACCACCTCAAGTGAAGTGCTTTATTGTTGTAAATTAAGGATTTTGTTTTTCGAAACTTGCCGTTACCACTCGTTTCTCATGGGTAGGGCCACACGGAATCTGTGCGCGCAGAATTCTGCAGATTTTTAGCCCATCATTGATTCTGTTTATTACTGGTGTAAATGTATATTTATTCAGTTTTCAAATTAATTTCAGTATTAATATTGACTAATAGGAAAATATTCATATGATTTATTTACAGTAGTTTGTAAAGTACTATTTTCTGTCTTTTAGTAGAGATTTTATATGAGAGACTTGCTTTGTTTACCAAATAAAGTGCATCTAATTAGATTCAATAATGTAAATATTAAACATTAATTGTTAAACGTTGTAAATATTAAATAAAAGTTAAAAAGGTGTTACTTTTTATTTCATATATTAAGGTTTTAGTTATGATACTCCCAAAATCATTCATTCATTCATTCATTTTCTTTTCGGCTTAGTCCCTTTATTAATCCGGGGTCGCCACAGCGGAATGAACCGCCAACTTATCCAGCATTTGTTTTATGCAGCGGATGCCCTTCCAGCTGCAATCCATCTCTGGGAAACACATCCATACATTCTCATTCACACACATACACTACGGACAATTTAGCTTACCCAGTTCACCTATACTGCATGTCTTTGGACTGTGGGGGAAACCGGAGCACCCGGAGGAAACCCACGCAACCACGGGGAGAACATGCAAACTCCACACAGAAATGCCAACTGGCCCAGCTGGGGATCGAACCAGCGACCTTCTTGCTGTGAGGCGAACGTGCTACTCACTACGCCACCGTGGCGCCACTCCCAAAATCATTCCGCATAAATCCGCAGATTTTTAACAAAATACTCTGCAGAAAGAGCAAAAAATGTCCGCAGATTTATGGGTAGGCCCACACAGAATCTACCTGCACAGAAATCAGCAGATTTTTTAGCCCATTATTAAGTCTACTTATTTATTTATTTACTAAATGGGTATAAATATATATTTGTTCAGTTTGTCTATGAATTTCAGTAATATTATTGACTGATATGCAAATGTTTATATTACTCATTTTCAATACAGTTTGTGAATTACTATTTTCTGAATTTTAGTAGATATATTATATAAGCCAACTTTGCCAAACATGTGGATCTAATTGGATCTGCATTGTAAACCTTTGTAAACCTAAAAAGAAAGTTTATTTATTTATTTTTTAAAATTTACTATGCTCCCAAAATCATTCCACATAAATCTGCATAGAAATAGCAAAAAATGTCGACAGACTCTGTCTGGCCCTCTTGCGATACTGTGCTTAAGTGCATTTAGTGTCCCATCAGTAGTGCCAGACAGAATCTGCAGACATTTTTTGCTATTTCTGCTGAGTATTTTGTTAAAAATCTGCAGATTTATGCGGAAAGATTTTGGGAGTATCATAACTAAAATCTTAATATATGAAATAAAAAGTAACACCTTTTTAACTTTCATGTAATGTTTACAATGCAAATCCAATTAGATCCACTTTATCTGGTAAACAAAGCAAGTCTCTCATATAAAATCTTTACCAAAAGACAGAAAATTGTACTCTACAAACTGTATTGTAAATAAATCATATGAATATTTTTATATTAGTCAATATTATTACTGAAATTAATAAAAAAAACTGAATAAATATAAAGGTACACACATTTACCCACGTAAATAAACAGATTCAACGATAGGCTAAAAATCTGCGAAAAATCTGCGGAATTCTGTGCGCGCAGATTCCGTGTGGCCCTACCCACCAGTGATGATATACAGCCATATCGTACTGCTACAAGTGTGATATTGTACTTGTACAACAGTTCGACGGCATAATCATGTATATAAAAAAGAAAGTCAAACACGGAGAGTCTCAAAAATCCTTCTGTGTGAGGAACTACTTTCTTCTACTATTCATTCTCATCTGCAGCTGACGGTCAGAACAGCAGAAACCGTTGCTACTTCACCATCGCCACTTCAGAGCGATACAAAATGCACATTAAAACAGGGAGCTGGAAACCGGCTATTGAGAAAGTTACGTTTTAGACCAAATAAATGTAATAAATTCTAAAAACAGAATATTTGTGCAACGTTTCATTCCTGAAATAATCTGTTTCACTGATCCGTTCATGAGCCACTTGTTTTGTTTCAAAATAAATCAGTTCAATCCTTTTGAATGAACGATTCACACAATTAATCACTCAGACAAGAAACTGTTGCCACCTACTGGTGGTTTCAGTATTTGCTCTTAATCAATGACTAACAGGCACAAAAAACACACTCAGTAAAATATCAGTTAGTTAAAACAAATCCTAGAATTCTTCAGTTGGAAAGAAAACACAGAAACTCACCTTGAGCAAATTAAGAATCTTTTTGCTGAGGTCCAGCTCAAAGTTAGTGTAGTTGGATCCAGCCATGTCATAGATGAAGACCAGTCCATTTCTCTGAGTCTCAAAGCTAAAGAGACATTAATTTGGAACAGAATTCTATCGCAAAACTCTAAACATCTTCACGGTCACTTTTGATTAATTCTATGGGACATTTACGAGGTTTTTAACTGAATTGAACTGAAATGCTCTACCTCTCCACAGCTCGGTCCAACAGGTAAAAAAGGGCCTGAAGAACCACATGGTTTCCGGTTTTGCTGGGATGGTGCAGTTTAGCCGTATAGAGGGCGATGGAGGCTCCTGACGGGTCCCGGACACCCTGATAGCAGAAAACATCTCAATATGTCAGAAACGAGGAGTCATATTGTGCCATTCGTATTCTTAAAGTCATCTCCACTCTTTGGAATATTAGAATAATACATATTCTTCACTGAATAAAACTACTCAAATAAAAATAAATAAATGCTCTTTGTTTGATTTTGCAAATTAATAGTTTTACTGTTTTTAACATTCGTTTACATTCTGAATGCAACTTTCTGCAAATTCCAAATTAAAATAAAATGAAAACATTCGATGAAATTCAAAAATCTAATAACAAATACATTATGATAAAATAGTTTATGCATGCATAAACAAATAGATAAAAATAAAAGCTCTTTGAATGATCTCACAAATAAATGCTGTAGTTATATATTTCTTAATCCAACAAACTCTGCAAATTTGAAGTTAAAATAAACATAATGCAATTATATAAATAAATAAATAAATAAATAAATATATAATAATAGTAAATACATTAAAAAAAATTAATGTAAATTTGCACACAAATACAAAGATAAATATTTATAAATAAATAAGTGCTCTATGTATGATCTTAAATCAATACAGTAGATTTACATTTCTTTAAAATTTGAAAATAAAATGTCAATGTAATGTGCATAATATATTGTTTAAATAAAAAGATATCAAATAATAAAATTTTCTTTGTACGATCTAACGCAAATACAGCAGTTTTACGTCTCTTAATCCAACATTCAGCAAATTCAAGTTTATAATAAAATAAAATATATAATATAACAAATATAATAAAATATAACAAAAACAACAGCAAATACATAATAAAAGTCATGAACTGTATGCATGCTTATGCACAAAAAATCTGATGTGTGCTCCTATGAATAAATATACATCTTTTATTATTCAACTTTGTGCAAACTCTGATATAAAATAAATAAAAGTTAAATCAAATAAAAAACAAAACAAATTGTGCCCCGGATAAAAAAATAAGCCCAGGGATAAGCTTTTAGACAAGTACTAGGATGGTGCAGTTCTAGAAGTGTCCACAGGAGGGCAGAAAAAAAAGTCTCCACTGCACATTAATGAGTCACTAAACCATCAGCTCAGAAACATTACATTTATATCTGCCATCCAGGAAGACACTAAATCTGCTTTATTTGCTCTCAGCTGCCCCATTTCCGTATGTGCGAGCACACGCTTTATATCTATTAAATATTTACGCCAATAACGAACAGCAATAATCTGATGACTCATGAGATGTGCGTCTCTCTGGGTTATAAATACAGATGGATAGAAGAGGAGACAAGAAGATGAGGAGGATCGATGAACGTACCGGATGAAACCACCCCCCTTCTCTCTGGCAGAACTCGAATATTCCATTTCGTTTATATTTATATGAATTTAGATTAGATAAATGTGCTTGTAAATGCATATTAAGAATAGTTAAATAAATAAACGAATGTATGATTCAATAAATACAATATTTGTAAAACATTATTGAGCAAATGGGGTAGTTTAGATTTTTTGTATTCAAATTTTAAGCAAATTCTGAATTAAAATAAAAAGTAACAGAGAAATTATATAAAATATATATTTAAAAAAGCAGTTTAATAAAAGACAAGTTTAAAATGAATCTAAAATTCAAGATTAAAATGAAGAATAAAACAAGGTATAAAACTATACAAGCCCATACAGACTCTATATGAACAGGCGGTCATGAGAAGAGCAATAAATATAAGTGCTGATTCCAAACATCCTCTTTTCAGGTAATATCAGCTGTTATCATGAGGAAAAAGGACTGGGAATGCCAATGTGTAAACCCGGCCTTGTGGCAATGTGTTCTGACCCTCCAAAT
Source organism: Danio albolineatus (assembly GCA_903798035.1). NCBI lineage: Eukaryota > Metazoa > Chordata > Actinopteri > Cypriniformes > Danionidae > Danio > Danio albolineatus. Next base: position 402,437 of record CAIGQQ010033312.1, read on the forward strand.
AGTGTGACCAAGACATCAAAAATAAATGTAGTTCTGTCGAAAAACGGCCGCTGTAGTTATAGAATGACATGCGTCTGTTCAATACAGCACAAACTGCAGTTGAACTGCGAAGAGAGTGAGTCGAGTGATATTAAGCGAGAGGCACAGGCAGCCGAAAACACTTGGATATGTTTGTAGAAAAGGCCTTTTGTACACTGCACTGAAATCGTTAAAAGGGATGCACTGATTAGCCGATTTCACTATTAATCGCGCTTGAATTAATTACGGTTAATTAATCCTAAAGTCTTCTCAATACCACATTTCTGTTGCATGGAACAAAACTGTGCAACTACACAAAGTTATGCCAACCTGTAGATTAAAGGTCTGAGGTTATACCGAGTAGGCCTGTCACAATAATCAATATATCGACTTATCGCACAATACATGGACATGACCTCAATCATTTTTGGTGATGCAATATATATCGCCCATATGTAATAAACAATTCGTGCAACATTTTAGCTGATTGCACAACCTCTCTATCTCTGTTGGAGGTGTCAGTGTCAGTATGGTTAAAAAAACACTATAGTATTTACCATAAAGGACTAATGTATACTTTGATGTGGGTGCCTGACAACTGAAAATAGATCAGGTAGCAGATATCGCAGCCTCTGTTACTTTTTACCTTGCTTTTTTTTTGTTAACATTTATTATTATTTGTTTTGGATATGCATTTTCACATTGTGATTCCAATGCCTAATCATTAAATTATCAAAATGACTAAATTAAATTAATTATTCTTAAGAACAAAATATTATTGAAGAGTGTACTTGTGTTATGATGCTATTATATTTCCATTTTGGCATTATATAATGAGTGGCCTAAAATGGTCTTAAAGAGCCCATATGGTGGGTTGAGAACGGTTAAATTTCACTTTTTGAAGTCCCAAACAACAGGATGATATGTATGCAAGGTTAAAAAACACTTTCGATGTCTTATAATACCTATTTATTTTTACCTCATTTTCCCACCGACTCCCATATGAATCGTCTGAGCGAGTCTTTTTCCCCAAGCACCTCCTTTCCGTGACGCTACCACGTCACCACGTCACAACCTTTACGTGACAGCAGCCCAATGCCAGAACATATTGAAAACAAATCACTGCAGTTGTACAACAGCGTATTGCTATATTATTCATCATAACAACAAATATTCAGTAATAATTAACACTTCATGGACTATTGTAAGCCAACAAATAGTTTCATTCGGCACTAAGCTAAATGGCTACCGCTACATGCTGCACGGAGCAAACACAATACAGACAACTACATCCATATTTACCTTGTTACACTGAACACGACTGGAAGAACATGCTCGTCCAAATAAACTGGGTATTGATCCATCCTTTAACAACAAACGTGCAACAAATCCCGCGTCGTAAGCTGGTAGATTTGTGTAGCTCTCTTCAGAGAGATGACGTGAATACAGCACCGTGTTGGGGATGTAATTCTCAGGTATTTTACGAAAAAAACCTCAACCACTCCAGGTAGGGAAAAGAGATTTCCAGGTAGGGAAAATAACACAGCTTTTCCCTCGCACTTCAGAGCATAGCGTCTACGGGACATGATTTAACCGGAATGCCGATTAGTTCAGTAAAGTTAGCAGCAGTCGTGGTTTCCGGATCAATAACTCATGACCGAAACATTGTTCCTACACAAATAGCACCTCTTTTCAACCGTCACAATGTATACAATCACCTACAACCTTATTTTCCTAAAAATGAGCTTTGCCTACGCGCTGGACGCATTATATTAAACTGTGCGCAGGCGGCAAAGAGACCGATCCTTAGGGACCGTCTACAAAGAGCAAAACGCGAAAACCAAAGCTGTCAATAACTTCTCTCTAAATCTTTATACTGCCATCAAACAGTATAAAGATTTACTTAGATATTACTCAGATCACACGTCACTGCTGTCCCGCTGGTTATGCTACAACACTTACTGCAATACAGTGCTTGTTGTCTTCCACTTTTCCTTCCTGTCTGCGGGCGGGGCCGGGCAGTTCTATTTTCCCGGGTCTGCGCGCGCAACTATTATGTTTCGCGTTGACGTCAAGCCGAAACGGCTAAAGACTCGTTCTAATAACGATTCATTTAAACAACGAGTCGACTCTTTTATATATGAATCAATCGTTTTAAACACTTTGCACTTTCAGATTTAAGCCTTAGCTGGACATTTCACTTTACTTAGAGCTGTGTAACACACTGCATGGAAGGTCATTTTCAAAAATCCATAATATGGGCTCTTTAAAATGACAATAATATCGTTTATCGTGATATATTTTGGTGCAATATATCGTACAACAAAAAATAGATATCGTGACAGGCCTAATACCGAGGCTAGTATGCACACACACATTGGATTAACTATAGCAGCAGACCATTCACATATTGCGTCTTTTCCGCATGCAAGTTCATTATTTTCAATGGAGACGTGCGCATATTGGGAGCGGTGTGGGCATGGCTCGCAAGCGGACCTCCAGGCACACACAGTAGAAATGATCTCGTGTTGTAGTGGTGAGAGTTCTGCGTGGCTTTCAGTGCATTGTAAACAAAAGATACGTTAGACGGATTCTTACAAATTATTAAAACGAGTATGTATGTATGAACGCAGATAATAACAACAACAGTTCGTTTAAATTCTCAGCTGATATATAGCTTAAATTAACATTTGACAAATACTTTATTTATTCTTATTTTTATTTATTTATTCATTGTTTTGTAATTTATTTTGATTAAATAAATTAAATTAAATCAAAGACTTTCTCATTTATTTTTAAGCCCAAAGAGAGAAATGGACAATTGTTTGTTTTTTTTATTAACATTTTGTGCTGTATTTGGTTACTGAGCAGCATTAAACAACACTTTAAAATATAGGCAGTTTTCTTGTGATTTTAAAAACTAGTAGTGTTTTGAATTTAATAAAATGCATAATAATCGTGATGATAACAGTGAAACCATGATTATTCTTCAGACTATAACCGTACAATCAAAATCTACAATCGTTGCATACCTAATTGTTACACAGTTCTGAATGTGTCTGAATGTAGAAGCCTACTTGAGCAATACACTGCTTTTGTTGTGCTTCGAAATACAACATTTGAATGTGTTTGTAAAAAAAAAGAGCCACATACAATGCAGTGATGTTTCAAAATACAACATCATTCATTCATTCATTTTCTTGTCGGCTTAGTCCCTTTATTAATCCGGGGTCACCACAGCGGAATGATCCACCAACTTATCCAGCATTTGTTTTTCACAGCAGATGCCCTTCCACCTGCAACCTATCTCTGAGAAACATTAATACATTCTCAATTACACACATACATTACGGACAATTTAGCTTACCCAATTCACCTGTACTGCATATCTTTGGACTTGTGGGGGAAACCGGAGCACCCGGAGGAAACCCACGCGACCACGGGAAGAACATGCAAACTCCACACAGAAATGCCAACTGACCCAGCCGAGGCTCGAACCAGCGACCTTCTTGCTGTGAGGCGAATGTGCTCCTCACTACGCCACCGTGGCGCCCAAAATACAACATGTTAAAGTTTTAATGTAAAAAAAGCCAACGAGGGTGCCTTAAGGAGCAAAAATACATCATATGGGCTCTTATATTGCTGTTATGTCATCAGTTACATTCTAAGTCATATCTCTCCGGCCCCTTATTTAGGATGCTCTTCATCAACTGTCCCCCATGACAAACTAGTAGAATAGCCATGGTGTAAAACCAATAGACTGAAGCTTTCGTTTTCTTCCTACCTCAGTAAAACTGTTGAACTCTACCAAGAACAATACGCCTGTAGTATATTAGCACCTGACTGTGCTGTGTTTTATATATTTCATAGTTATATATTGTTTATATATGGTCTTATTTTGTGAATCTCAATTGTTTTGTTTGTTTTATTTATTTTATTGTCTGCTTAGAGCAACATTGTAGCACTTTTGTGACAAATTTCCTCTTGGGGACGAATAAGGTTTATCCTTATCCTTAAAAAATAAAATGACACCAATATAGGAATGAGTTAATAAATAACAAGTTAATACATAACTTTATTTGAATCACTTTAGCGTGTCAAAATAAAAACCAACCAACCTCAAATCCAACCAATTTGACAGCAATAAGAGTCTAATCCAGCTCAAATATTCACTATGAATTATGCAGCGATCTGAGTACTAATAACTGAACTGAAAGTTGAAGTGAAACCTGCATGAGTGACTCTGCGGCCGAAATTAAAGTGAGCACAACACTTTTCCATCCGTTATTAGTGAATAATGAAGCTTACAATGAGCTCAACAACATAAATGACAATCAGAATAATATTAAAATACACACTCTTGATTTTTCATGTGTTCTGCGTTTACCATATGCTGTGTGTTGGGTTTATTGTGTTTTGCACTCTTAATATATATAATAATAATAAAAATAATAATAATAATAATAAACTTACCAACACAGTGAACTTTCCGCTCAGCAGCTCCGAGCGAAGCGGCTCTTTGTGCGGCTGTAGTTTGACGATGCCTTCCCTCAGACGAGTCTCCTGGAGAAACACACACACACACACATGCTGACATCAGGAGGTTGATTTTATGATAATGAGTAGCTGAATATTTATCAAGCTGCATTAAATCACTACTATTTTCTACTAAGTCTACTACTGTCATTAAACAATTTGTTTTTCTGACCAGGGATATACTAGCAAACTAATACCATTTTTTCTTTATTTCCTTATATAAATATAGCACTCCTATAATTTCAGCTCGTTGCAATATTTTTTTTATTTTATTTAGTAGTATGGACTAAAATAGCTCAAATTAAACAAATAAATAAATATAGAAACACACAAATAAATCAAGAAATATACAGTTTTAAAACAAAACTATATCAATGTTTAAATAAATAAATAAACAAAAACTAATAAATAAATAAAAATATGCAGCTTTAAAATAAATTAAACTATATAGATGTGTTTAAATAAATAATAAATAATTAAAAATATACAGCTTTCAAAATAAAACTATAAAGACGTGTTTAATTAAATAAATAATAAATAAAAATATACAGCATTTAAAATAAAACTATATAGACGTGCTTAATTAAACAAATAATAAATAAAAATATACCGCTTTTAAAATAAAACTGTATAGACGTGTTTAATTAAACAAATAATAAATAAAAATATACAGCTTTTAAAATAAAACTATATAGACGTGTTTAAATAAACAAACAAACTAATAAATAAATACAAATTTACAGCTTTTAAACTAAACTATATAGATGTGCTTAAATAAATAAATAAATAATAGATAAAAATATTCAGTTTTTAAATTACATTGAACTATATAGATGCACTTAAATAAACAAACTAATAAATAAATAAAAATATACAGCTTTAAAATAAACAATATAGATACGTTCATAAATAAATAAATAAATATTTAAATAAATAACAAAAACATACAGCTTTTAAAACCAATTAAATTATATAGATGTGTTTAAATAAATGAATATATAAATTAAAAAACAAACTAATAAATAAATAAATAAAAAATATACAGCTTTTAAAATAGATTAAACTCTATAGATGCATTTAAATAAATAAATAAATAAATAAAACTACAGCTGTAAAATTAAATAGACTATACAGACATATTTCAATAAATAAATAAACAAACAAATAAATAGTAATTACAAAACCCCAAAGCAAGGTAAAAAAAGAAGAAAAAAACGATCAATAATAAAATGATTTTTTAAAATAATATAATATTATAATAATAACTTAATATGATAATAATTTATAATAATCATAATAATTTTACATTGTATTATAATAAGAACTTATCAAGTCCTGAAAAAGTATTGGCCGAAAAAATGCATGTTTTTAAAATAATACACTGTATGAATGTATTTTTAAAATAAAATAAAATTTTAAAAAATAAAGAAAATACAAATGAATAAAAATAAACTTATAAAATGAATTTAATTAAAATATTGTCTTTTCTTTTTGACTAGAACATCAAGCCAGAATCTCACTCTGTAACTGTGGAAAAGCTCGATTGCTCGTAGGACATCAAACTTGCGTGCCATCAGAAACTTTACGGCCACGTCCCAGGACAGGGGAGACACGCCATGCTGAGACGTCCATTTGTTGATCTCCTCCAAAAACTGCTTTGTGGCCTGAAAAAAATATATAACAATTGCTTTAAGTTGAAATCTCAGACCTATTGAACTATTTAGGTCAGTCGCTGTTTTTACCCTCATCCAAACCAACAGCTGCTACAAAAAAAACAAACCTGATGCAGAGATCTGTGTACATTTACATGAGATTTACAGCCAAAACTCAGTGTTCTCGGTCATTTCCTGACAAACATAAACATCACGTACAAACAAAACCATAAGTGACGAAGCAGGAGAAAACTGAATGATGCTTGAACTGGGAACGAAAAGAAGATTCGCGACAAGGTGTGTGATATTTATCATCTACAGAGGGTTTCGACAACAAAACTGAAACGCCTGGTTTTAGACCACAGTAATATGGTGTAGGGCAGTGTTTCTCAACTGGTTTTTCGTGACCCACTTTTGGGTCGCGGGAACATTTTTTGTGGGTCACAGAGTGTGTGTAAAACATAAATTTTTAACTTATTTTGCTTTTATTTTGAAATACTCATACCGGACTTTTATTTTGAAATACTCATACCGGACTTATTTTGAAGTACTCATACCGGACTTTTATTTTGAAATGCGCAATTGTACTTTGTAATATTTGTATAATTTGATACATTTTGTCCAATGAAATCAATAAAAAATGGTTTATTTGTAAGTCTTGGTGATTTTCTTATGATTTATCTGTCACTACTTGTGTATGTTAACAAATAAATACAAATTAATTCATTATAATTCCTAAAATTAAAATATAGTTCCTAAAAATTTGGGTCGCGGCTTGATGACCATGTAAAAACGTGGGTCCCGTGGCCAAACCAGTTGAGAACCACTGGTGTAGGGCCTCCTTTTGCAGCCAACAGCATCAATTAATCTTGGGAATGACAGATACAAGTCCCTCACAGTGGCCAGAGGGATTTTGAGCCGTTCCTCTTGCAGAATAGTGGCCAGGTCACTACGTGATGCTGGTGGAGGTAAACGTTTCCTGACTCGCTCCTCCAAAATATCCCAAAGTAGCTCAATAATATTTGAGTCTGGTGACTGTGCAGGCCATAGTTGAAATGTTTAACATCACTTTTATGTTCATCAAACAACTCCATCACCAGTCTTGCTGTGCGCATCGATGTATTATCATCATGATATGGGCCACTGCCTTCAATATACAATTTTGACCCACTGGGTGCACATGGTCCTCCAGAATGGTTTGGTAATACAGTGACCCGGCACCCATCTAGCATAAGAATTGCGCCTATAGGGAATGCCATGATATTGAGCCCAATTCATTACTGATCCACTTTAATGCTTTACTCTAGGCATCCAACAGTCTGGGTGGGCTTCTAAACACTGTAACTCTCCTGGATGTTGGAAAGACAGTGAAGGTGGACTCAACAGGGAACAATACAATAGTTTCACATTGTCCACAGCCCAAGATTTTCACTGCAGGCATCACTGAAACCGACACTTGGCATTAGAATGAGTGACCAAACATTTGGGTATAGCAGCCCGGCCATTTATATTGACCCTGTGGAGCTTCTGATGAACAGTTTTGGTGGAAACAGGAGAGTTGAGTTGCACATTTAATTATACAATGAGTTGGGCAGATTTTTTGGATACAATCAGGGTTAGCATCTGGACATCCCTTTCAGGCAGCTTCCTCTTAAAGCCTGGTTTATACTCGACGCGTCCGCTAGTTCGCTTGAGAGCGCGCAGCAAATATGACGTCATCGCAGAGTTTGCGGATGTTCGCTTTGGGTGCGCGTGACATGATTTCGGCTGGCAGAGCGCATGATATTTTTTGAGACTCGAGCGAACAGTGCGCGCGGCGCCACGTCTGATTTGAGTTGAATATGAATCACTTTCAAGAGATTTTGTCGGAAACAGGTACAACTGTACAGACACCTTTATGATCAGTGATCATAGAGATAACCAGGTGATCAATAATTCTTGGCTAGAAATTGCAACAGCAGTGAGAAAGGAGGAAAGTTTTTTAAAGGAGGATGGGTTTATTAAAGCCAAAAGAGGCCAATGATGACCCATGTACACAATTACAGAATCTATTTTTCCACCACTCATAGGTTTAACACTGACGTATATATTACAATTGAGTTTAAAACAATTTAATAGTTACAAAACTATAATGAAGTAACAAATTATTTCTTTGATAACTGGACAGGAATATTTGAACCAATCATTTTACAACATGATGCCGTTTTTCTAGGCTTTAATGGTGATGTGGTCAGGAATGTTGCATTATTATTGCCTTTTTAGCATAAGAAAAGGACAGAAGCTAGCCAGACAGTAATGTGTGAATTGTGGAGCAGGCTAAATAAATAAAAACATCTATATTATTTAGTAAGTGAACTTTTTTGCTTTTATTCTTGCCATAATAAAAAAATATATCTGTTGAGGAACCCATGTTCTGTTATCATTAATATTTTAATACACTTTAATAGGTAAAACTGTCCGAGATATGAACAAAGGCAAGTGATGCATCAAAGTTTGATTTAAAAAAAATCTTGAATGGTTACAAAAATCTTTATAATCATTAAAATAATTTATAAAAATAATAAAAATAACTAGTTTAATAAACATCAATAATATTAATGATATGATGTAGTTCCTGAAACTTTCTACTGCTCTGTTTATCTGTCTGACTTTACGGTGAGTTTCTTTTGACCGCCCCCTGTCGTTTTAAAGAATATCACAACGGCGAACGTGGCGAGTATAAAAGCCTCGTCCGTTTCGCGAGGTGCGCGCGCACTCAGCGGAGGCGTGCGATGCGGCGCCAGGCAAAAGTATAAAACCAGCTTGAGTCCACAGTTGCTCCTGTTGGATGTGGTTCTTCTTAGTGGTTTGCTGACATTACTCCGCATAACGTGGCTCTTGATACAGCGCAAAGACTTGCTGTTATGGTCACAGATACTAATCTTTTAAATAAAACCTTCAAGCTCTGCTTTTATTAGTGGAATGTGCAATCAATGAAGATTGGCCACCAGGCTGGTCAAAATTATCCATGAAACCACTAAAAACCACTAAATTGGCCAGTGTTTCAGTTTTATAGTCCAACCCCTGTAAATATGCGGAAAAATGATGTAAAATGACATAACTGGCAACTAATTTCTATGCTTTTTCAATGCATTCAGAGAAATACACAACTAAAAAAATGGCTGAAAATAAAATACAACATAAATAAATGTGCGACACATAAATACGCAAAGAGTTCAGAAGAATGACGCAACAGGCGCGCCTCATTGGTACGCATTTATGATTAATTCTGAAAAATAATGAACTAAAATAATAAAATGAAAATAAAATGCAAAATAAATATGCAACTGAAAACTTCACTGCTCTTGGTTACTTTTCTGAACGAGTAATGGGTCTGAATATAGACTAACGCCATCAGCGATAGACTGTTCTTCCTAAATCTTTACAAATGCAGCTTGCCCAAATGTTTGACCTGAAAGCCAAATATAATACAAATAAATAAGCCGTGTTTCTCTCCAGAGACTCCAGTCCACCCACTTGCACAATACTGTATCCTTAAAAGGAGAGATAAGCAGCACATCCAGCCAGAAAACCCAGAATTCAGCTCAATTTACCCTGAGACCAACTGTAGAGTTTCATCTCCAGATTGCTCATCATCTAGAAATGAACATACGAAGGGTGTGGGAATCAATAATAATATAAAAATGTTATGATTTCGATACAAAACCCTTTTTTTTTTTTACATCTAGTACTCAATAATAATTATTAATATTAGAGCAATTCCAGCGTTATGGATGTGACATTTGCAGTAAAAACTCAAAAAATAAGCGCACAGAAAAGGTATATGTTAACACTATATTGAAGCATCTGTTTGTTTTTTCCAAAACAACTATACACAGAGTTATGGCATAAAAAAAATATCAATCTGAAAACATGTTTTGTACTTTAAATAAGGAAAATAAACATGCGTTATGGATGTGACAAAAAAAGTCTGGGAGTTCGCAGCATACAACATACTTTGTAGAAATTCTGTGAATTAAACTGCACAACCCAAAAGAAATAATGCTAATCAAAAGGATAAGAGTCGGCTCTCTATAGAACAAACATGATTGATTTTATTTTATTGAAATTTTTTGCCTTTATGGGGTAAAAGCTTTGTTATGGATATGACACTTTTCCGTTATAGATGTGACCGATGTGAAATTGCCACTTGTGTGACTTTGGTAAATAAAAGATAATTGCTTGAAAACACTGACCAAGACATTTTTGAGTACAGTACTGTAAAATACAAGAATACACAAAAATAATTAAAAGGGTTTCGCTATTTTGGTGACAACTTAATTTTTTTGATGGCAAGGTTGAAATTTGCATGGAATTGCTCATTATGATTATTAATATTCTTACGACAAAACAGGTTACTATTTCACGTTAGTTTTGGTACGATTTATTTGAACCAATAATTTTAGATCCAAAACTAGAATAGAAATAGAAATAAACTAACATTATTATTTAAATAAGTATATTTCATACTTTTTATAAGCTTTATTAGAAAAAGAGGAAGAAAAAATAACTTCTGAACAGCAAATAATGATAATAACAATAATAATAATAATAATAATAATAAATATTACTAAACGAAGAGTTTAGATGCAAAAACCTCTAAATGCTGTTTGATCATTTCTTCTAAAATGAGCATTTTTCTCGACTCCTGTGTGTAGGTTTAGAAATTGCACTTTTATAGTGACAAATAAGTTATTTTCATTGCCTTTAAAGTGAAATACATTGGAGGCTGAGCAAAATGCTCATTTTAGCAGAAAATTTCAGATGGCATTTAGAGGTTTTTGCATCTGAACTCTTCAAATATTGTAATAACATTATTGTTATTTTGCTATTAAAACAACAGTGTTCTTAAAAAAATAAATAAATAATATTAATGATAATTTATTAATAATAATAATAATAATATTTAGTAATAATAATAATAATAAATAATATTATTTATACTAATAAAATAACAAGTTTGCTAAAAAGTAAATACATAATTATAATAATAATAATATATATATTATTATTAATTGTAATAACATTTTTGTTATTTTATTGTAAATTAAAAGTAAATAATTAATAACGATAATGATAATAATTATAAACATTATTATTATGATTATAATTATTTGTAATAACATTATTATTATTACTACTATTACATGTAATACCATTATCTTTATATTATTATTAACCACAATACATTAGAAGCAGAATTTTTAGAGTTTATTTCGAACAAATATTTATAAAGAAATACATTTTACCATTAAAATGGTTTTATTTATAGATGTATAAAAAATAACAATAAAAAATAAATAAAATAAATAAATAAATAAATAAATAAATAAATAAACGCTCTCTCCCTTTCTACATTCCCAGTGCGCATTTCTCCAGTGAAAATGCTTTTAGCAGCTCATCTCCCACAGGACCCACATCTATTTACTCTCTGACATTCATCCAGCAGCCCCGATAAACCCATCTGCGAGACCCCAGAGCCCCATTCACTCGCTCAGCCGTGATTCCTGTGCATTTACACAGCGATAAGACCCTCGCTGAACCGATGAATGAATGAATGAACGAATGGACGGACGACTGGGGCTTTATTTAAATGAGTCTCCGCGGCAGGATGAAGGACACAGAGAAGCCTTGTTAAAGAAACCAACAGACCAACACTTCACTACACAACAGCTTTCAGAGGCTTTACGACTCATTTGAGCACGAACAAAACTAGTCAAATGTTTGCAAAACATTGGTGCGCGTCGCAGGACTTAAAGCCAAACACAAATTCCTCATGCTATAAATAACATGCAAGACTTATATAACGCCATTTCCTGTGTAGTCTTTATAGCTTTTTTTGCGAATAGCGCAAAACTGGATCTAAATACTGCAGGCGTTTCGCAGCTCAGTGTTCAGATTAAAGGCATTTAAGAGCATTTCATGTTCGGATTGAAGGAATATTTCAATATTTCATGCTGTCATTCACTCAGAAAATTACTTTTGCTGCTTGTTAAACTACTTATTTAATATGAGTTGAACCAACATTGAATATTATGTTTTGTTTAGGGCAACTTAAACGTTTTATGTTCAATCCACTTAAATTTGTAAAGACAATTCAGCTAACTTAACTGATTTGATTTAAACCAAACAATTTTTACAGTGTTGTTTACTTGGCCTCAAGTGTACACTGTAAAAAATCCTGGGTTCCACACAATTCCTTCATGTTGTCCCAACACAAATCAATTAAGTTAGCTGAATTGTTTGTACAAATTTAAGTTGATTGAACATAAAACATTTAAGTTGCCTCAAAAAAGACTGTAAATTGTGTTCAATTTCCTTCGGCTTAGTCACTTTATTCATCAGGGGTCGCCACAGTGGAATGAACCATCAACTTATCCGGTATGTTTTACACAGCGGCTGCTCTTCTGCAAGCCAATACTGGGAAACATCCATACACTCATTCACACACATACACTACGGCCAATTTAGTTTATTCAATTCACCTATCGCGCATGTGTTTGGACTGTAGGGGAAACCAGAGCACCCGGAGGAAACCCACGCCAACTGACCCTGAGACTCGAACCAGCGACCTTCTTGCTGTGAGTCAACAGTGCTAACCATTGTGTCACCACTGTGTTGTCTCAGAAATATCTTCTTTGAATTATTAATGCATAAGTTCTAGTCCTCGGAGGACACTCAGGAACGGACTAAGATTAAAAGTGATTATTTTTCCCTTCATGTAAATACTAAAAAGTGTTTATTTCATATATTTTATTTTAATAACATTAAAATAAAATATAAGGTGCTCAAAATAACTCAAAAATTGAGGACAAATCTACTAGAGAAGAAAATAAATAAATTTCTGATATTTTGCCTTTTGAAAACGCTGAATCTGTGTGAAAGACGACACGTCCATTTTGATGTCTATCTCAATTTTAAGATATTATATCGATTTTACATACACCGTAACCATATTCAATGTAAAAGTTTAGTGTAGTTTAATGTTTCAAATAACTTTTGTGGCAATAAAATGTCAAAATACTTGTTAATATTCTAGCTTACTTCCATGTAACAAATATATACTGTACATATACACATACAAACACACACACACATATACTGTAAAAAACTGTCAAAAACTCATGACAGCAAAAGTTGTGTTGCTTGAGCTTATTTTCATAAGTTAATCCGGTTTCAACTAATTTGATTTAAGTTATGAAAAATTTTACATAATATTTTGTCAGTTTGATTGATGTAAGTTGAAAAGTAAGTAAAAGTTCAATTGATTCAACTCAAAAATGAAAACAGCAAGATGTTTTACAGTGTATCCATACATATAAGTGTGTGTGTGTGTGTGTGTGTGTGTGTGTGTGTGAGTGTGTGTGTGTGTGTGTGTGTGTGTGTGTGTGTGTGTAAATGATAACTGACTTTTCATACCGCCAAAACTTTCTGCTATACCGCTCCTAAGGTATGAGTAAGATTGTTTTATTGACTTTTTTTGTTTGCTTTTTAGGTGTAAAATGTAAAGACATCTGTGTTTTTGAAACAAATGATGACCGCAAAAGTCAATGATTCACATGAATTATGTAGCCTGACATGTTTACTGCCCCAAAATATTTAAAATGTTTCTCAAAATAAAATAAATTGTGTTCATGGAGTAAAAAGGTTTTGTTTTTTACCCAGACATTTAAAAAGAATATATTTTAGAGCAGTAAACACAATACTGTCATACCGTCAGAATCTTATACGGGCGCATGCCTAGCCTGTACATAATATATAAAACATTACTCTATAAAGTGATAAGTAGACAAAATAAGTGTAAATAAAACATTTATCATGTTTTAGACGCCTTCCAATGATTCTTTTTCAATGATTTATTTGGTATTTAAACCACTGCTACACCGAATGCCATTTTGTTTGTTGTTTTCAGCAATTCATGGTAAAAACGTGTGACAGTCTTTATTTATTGCTCAGAATTGTTGCTTGCTTTAACCAGCAGCTCATTCTAATGTAAAAGGGAAACTTTCTGGAAGATGACATCATTACGAAACTGGCTTTTGTCAGCAAAAGTGATCTTTAGACACTCAAAAAAATATACGCATAAATATCATTATCATGGCGCCACGGTGGCGTAGTGAGTAGCACGTTCGCCTCACAGCAAGAAGGTCGCTGGTTCGATCCCCGGCTGGGCCAGTTGGCATTTCTGTGTGGAGTTTGCATGTTCTCCCCGTGTTTGCGTGGGTTTCCTCCGGGTGCTCCGGTTTCCCTCACAGTCCAAAGACATGCGGTACAGGTGAATTGGGTAAGCTAAATTGTCCATAGTGTATGTGTGTGAATGAGAATGTATGGATGTGTTTCCCAGAGATGGGTTGTGGCTGGAAGGGCATCCGCTGCGTAAAACAAATGCTGGATAAGTTGGCGGTTCATTCCGCTGTGGCGACCCCGGATTAATAAAGGGACTAAGCCGAAAAGAAAATGAATGAATGAATGAATATCATTATCATTTCAAAGCTGTACAGACCCTCAGCAACATTCTACAAATGTTCTACTAAAACAAACTTTGCATACATTCAGACAACTTTAGCACAGATGCATAAAAATAGACTAATAATCTAAACATAACTGCATTACTTACACTTCATGAGGCATTTTCAGGCCTCGGCGACAGTGATGTGTAAATTAATGACTATTACGGTTTTCAGTATTAAGTTGAAATCGGTAAATTGGGAGTTTATAGGCAGGGTGAGATTTTGTTAAAGCTTATTTAATGCTAGATCCCCCCTGCAGATCATCAAAACAAGATGTATGGATGGGGTCAGCCTTTTAATAGTGAGAAACTGTTTTCTTTGATCTGTATCTAAAATAATAATATTGATAATTAAAATAACAGACAATATAAATATACATTTGACCACCCCTATAACGGTTCAAACCATTGTGAATGCATAATCACACCAAATCATTTTAAGTGAGAACAAATTCATTCAACAGTCTGAAAATGGCAGATCTAGAGTCCCGATAGACACCTTATATGTTCACAAGACACTTTTCCAGTAAAATAGGCGCTTTTATCAGCATATAGCCTAAAAGTAAAGTCAAATTAAGTGCATAGTTTGACCTAGAGTAACCTCTAAAACAGCTAATCAGAGGTTACTGTAGGTCAGAGTACACTAAAGCCCTCAAAACCCTGACAACATAAATAGGTTTGGTTAATAATGAAGATTTAAATAAATACTGGTGGTTCATTCCACTGTGGCGACCCCTGATTAACAAAGGGACTAAGCCGAAAAAAAAATGAACGAATGAATAAATAAATACCTACATTTGATTCACTGAAGCATGTATTAGCCACGGTAACATTACCAAAAAAAAAAAAAAAGTTTGATAAATAGTTGAAGTTTATAGCTTCTCGCAATTCAGAAGTATTCAGAATTCAGAATTTAAACTATATATATCGGAAATTAGAGTTATAGGTTCTTAATATTTCTCTCAGTGCTGACTTTATTAATCCTTACTTGATTTATCACCATTCAGACTTTATTTCTTGCAGTTCTGTGTCCCGATTTCAAGTGTGTACGTTGCACTTCTGAGCTTGCATCTCACAACTCGAACTTGATTTCTCAGAAACCCTGGCTTTATTTGTAGCAATCCTGAGTCTGCATCTGGTAGACCGCGAATCAGGCTTTTTATGTCAAACCTTTCAGATACACAGTTCTGAGAAAGTCACAAGCCACAGTTCTGAGAGAAATGCCAAAGTCGCTATAGATGTTTACTCACAAATGAAAATCTAAATTTATATCGCTGAATCACGAGATATGAACTCAGAATGATAAGGAGGAAAGTACAAACTGAAAGAGTTATGCAAAAAAAAATAGTTTTGTTAGTGTCAACTTGTATTTTAATATGCTTAAATTGCTAACAACACTTTTGTTTATTGATTATAGAATAAGTTATTATCATATCCTCATGATTGTGGTTTAAATGTGTCATAATCATTAAGCTGTAGTTCACCCAAATATCACAATTTCCTCATCATTAACTCGCACTAAATGCTTATTATATCAAAACAAGATATTTAGAAAAATGTTGGGGAAATAAAAACACTGGCATCCAGAGTAGCTACAAAAAAACATATATGGAAGTGTTTTTTATGCAGCAGAGCAATTCTATGCAAATGTTAACCTTGCCGTGAAAAAATTAAGTTTTTTTGTATAAGCAAGTATTTAAAATGCTTTAGAAACACTCAAAAATGTATCTGGCGGTGTTTTCAAACAGTTATATTTGATTTACCAAAGTCACACAAGTGGCAATTTCACATCCGTCACATCCATAAGAGAAAAGTGTCACATACATAATTACACTTTTTATTCATAAGTGCAAAAATATTAAATGAAATAAAATCAATCATGTTTGTTTTATAGAGAGCTGACTGCTCTCCTTTAGATTGGCATTATTTCTTTTGGTTTGTGCAGTTTAATTCACAGATTTTCTACAAAGTAGTTTCTATACTGTAAACTCGCAGACTTTTTTGGTCACATCCATAACGCATGTTTTTTTCCCCCTCATTTAAAGTACAAAACTTGTTTACAGATTGATATTTTCTGGTCCCTTAACTCTGTAGTTAGTTGTTCTGGAAAATATAAACAGATGTTTCACTATAATGTTAACATAAACTTTATATGTGAATTTATGTTTTGAGTTTTTACTGCAAATGTCACATCCATAACATCGGGTAAATGATGACAGAATTAGCATTTTTGGGGTGAACTGTCCCTTTAATAGTCAACTTTTATTTAATAGTTCACCCAAAAATGAAAATTCTGTTTCTGTCGAGTTTCTTTCCTCTATTTGATGCAAAAAGAATATATTTAAAAGAGAAGTATAAACCTGTAACCATTGACTTCCATAGTATTTGTTTTTCTACTATGAAAGTTAACGGTTACTTACAGGTTTTCAACTTTTTTCTAAATATCTCCTTTCGAGTTCAACAGAATCATGAATCTCAAAAAAGGTTTGAAACCACTCGAGGGAGAGTGAATAGCGAGTAAACTTACATTCTTAGGTTAAATGTATGGATTCAAATATGACCCCCAGACTTCAAATTCACCCCTGAACTCTGTTTACCATGGTAAAACCCAAACAGAGTGTCTTTAGTCAAATGGTCAGTCCCGGGTTGCTTAGCAACAGAACCGCTGGACCAGAGAATCAATGTGAACCGGATTGTGATGGTATTTGATACCTGCTCCTCTTCAACGCTCAGGCGGTCGGCCATCATCCACTCTCCGGCGCCCTGCACCGCTGGAGGACCTTCCTGGAGCTCGGACAGCTGCTCAACCGGACTGCAGAGATCACACCGGGCTCTTTTAGGCCCGTTAGCAGTGTTCAGGCTAACAACAGAAGCAGGACTCGCGCCGTTTTTCAGCCCGACAGAGAGTGCGCGCGGCCGCCACTTCAGCACGGCACGAGCGGCGCGTTCATGATTCGCTCCGGGATTGTACAGTCCATGTATATATTGTATTTACGCCCATAAACTCTAATGGTTTTCCAGCGGAGCTTCGTTCCGTCCGCCTGCGTGACGAAGGGAGAATTTCATCACGGTGTTCCGTTGAATCTCGTCGAAGGTTTGTTAGTTTGTTTGGAGATGTGAAATAATATTAAACGATCAGTTCCGCGTCATTCGGACACCGATTAAAGACGTGATAAAGTGAGAACGCGAATGAAGATCGGACGCTCTTGAAAAGCAGCAGCAAAGATGAAAGATGACGCTCCCCCTGTTGGACACAATGGAGAACTGCAGGCTGAACCACGCTCCTCCTCTCCATTCATAAAAACCTCTGGAGGCCGAGTCAATGTAGCGAATCGGTTCGTTTGAACGGCTCCTTTAAGTAACTTGTTTAATAGTTAAAAGCGTTCCTAGTTCGCAGTTCCTATGCGGCAGGTTATAAGTGATTTTTTATAATCACTACTCATCCATATGTTGTCGTTTTATCTGAAATTAGTGCATAAATCAAACGATTTGTGAATCGCAAAGAATTATACAAGAATGATTCGTTCGAGACTCGAACGTCATTCACATAAATGAACACATTTACTTAGTTATGTAAATTAAATTATTTTCTAATTTTCTTAATTCATTGCTAACGGGTGAAATTATAGACAAAAAGTGCAAAGTAACGCATGTGTTTATTATACAATATTTCGTTTAATACATTGGAGATCAACAAGTAGATATTGCTAGGTATGGGATTGGGTACAATGTTAAAATTAGATTTTTATAAGAAGGTCTGATGATATTTCTTCCAAACTTCAGATAAAATCTTAATTTATTGCGATTTAAAATCAGAGTTAACCAGCCAAACATGATTTCTTTACTTTTAAGAAGTTAAATTTGGTCTTGTTTCTCTAAAAAATACTATAACAGAACTACTTATTAATCCATATTTAATGTTAATGCTGATAAACGAAAGTTTCCATCCTGCATTTGAATGTTTACGGCGAATGAAAGTCTCTAACTCAAGAAAACATGCCAAGAAACCGAGTCGATAAAACAAAGAGCTTCCCGTGGGCGTGTTTCAGGGATGACTGACAGCACAGCGTGATGACATCATGCTGGAAAAAGTGCCCACAAGTGCTTTCGCTTTCAGAGAGGAAACTCATTAATCTACACATATAAAAGCCTGTCGTGCAAATAGCCTCGACTGCTGACGTGTTTTATTGGTTGACAGGCTTTACTCGGTGCTAGTAGAGCTGAGCTGCTCATGAGGGATCCGGGAAGGCTGATCTGGGTTGACAGGTGCTGCGGGTTCCTGGAAAGCAGTGGCTGACTAATAACCAAACTCTCCGATTACGCTTTGGTTTTTCTGTGGGAAGCGACCTAGTGGTTTCAGATCAACAAAAGCTCCATCACTGTGACCTCTTGTACGGTTTGTCTTGCTAAAAAATGTGGTGCTTTGACATTCAGGCTGAGGAGATTTAGATGAGGCCAGCGTTTCATCTGAGAAGCGGAACTCAGTTCTAGAAACTAAACATTTAGCTTAACACACTCACACACTGAGGTAAAGTTGGTTTCATATTTGCACATTCGTTCAGTGAGAACTTGTGACACACTCCGTACATTATTAATCATGGTGCTTTGAATATTCAGTCTGAACTGACATGTAAGATCCCACATAGCAAAATTGCTCTGGCTCAGCTCTGGCCCACACAATCAGGTTTTGCTTGGCCCACTTGCTGCAGTGAATTACGGACCAAGTCTGGCTACCAGACAAGGGCCAATCATGGACCATATCTGGGTCAAGGTTCAGCCAAGCTAATAACGCATAACTGGGCCAGATAGGTCGGTGTGTCACGATTGCAATGATATTGATAAACCCATGAAGCATTGCGCTTAAGACACACTATGGCTGTGGTTTATCTCAAAGCGACCTGGTTGGTAGATTTTTTTTTCCTTTACTCAAAAATAACTTAAAATTTGGGTCAAGACTGGCCAAACTTATGTGGCCGACATTTTATATTTTAACATCTGGCCCAAATCTTGAGTGCCGCCTGTTAGACGGTGCCTTTGCCAAACCCAGGCCATGTTTGGCCCACATGCTGTATGCCAGTGCCGGATGAATGCCTGCTGTGCCAGCTTAATGCCAAATCTGGGCCAGAATTATTTGCTACCTGGGTAGGGCTGCACAATATTTGAAAAACGTAACATTGCAATATTTTTTATTTGTAATGTAATGTGTATTTAAATAGCGTGTTTATTGTGTATGATCGTTAGGGCCAGACGGAATCTGCAGACATTTTTGCTATTTCTGCGGAGTAATTTGTTAAAAATCTGCGGAATTATGTGGAATGATTTGCGTATCATAACTAAAACCTTATTATATATAATAAAAAGTAATACCTTTTAAACTTTTATTTAATGTTTACAATGTGAATCCAATTAGATCCACTTTATTTGGTAAACAAAGCAAGTTTTTCATATAAAATCTCTACTAAAAGACAGAAAATAGTACTTTACAAACTGAATTGTAAATAAATCATATGAATATTTTCATATTAGTCAATATTCTTCCTGAAATTAATTTGAAAACAGAATAAATATTAATGTGCACATATTTACACCAGTAAATAAATGATGGGCTAAAAATCTGCAGAAATCTGCGGAATTCTGCGCGCGCAGATTCTGTGTGGCCCTAATGATCGTATACCCAAAATGCTTCACAATCATGAGGAGTCTCTTCACACCACCACCAGTGTGCAGCATCCAATTGGATGATTTGATGGCCTCCACAGGACAACAGCACCAGTGTGATCAGTGGCGTAGCAGACTGAGCGGATAAATCCACACCCCTGGTTTTCACTTTGCGCAATCATAAGGCACTTCGTGTTGCATGATCGTAACTCACCTCTGTCATCCCTCAACCTTCATTACACGCGATCATAAGCCCCCACCCCCGGTCTTCACTTCGCACGATCATAAGGCATCCCCGGTTTTCACTTCACGCGATCAGATGGCACTTCACGTCACATGATCAAAACACTCCTCTGCCCCCCACCCTTTTAATTCTGGGGGGGCCCCGCTTTGACTTTCATGGGTGGGCTCATGCATTTTGTGCAAGCCACTGAGTGTGATCAACACTCACCAGCTATTGGTGGAGTGGAGAGACCGTGATAGAGCCAATTTGCTGGATAGGGATGATTGGGAGGCCATGATGGGTAAGGGCCAATGGAAGGAATTTGGCCAGGACACCGGGGTTACCCTACTCTTTTATGAGAAGTGCCAGAGAGTAAGGACCTCGGTTTAACGTCTCATCCAAAATACATCGCTCACTGACAGTATAGTGTCTCCTTCACTTTTACTGGGGCATTAGGACTCACACAGACCACAGGTTGAGCGCCCCCTGCTGGCCTCATTAACACCACTTCCAACAGCAACCTAGTTTCCCCCATTCAGGTACTGACCAGGCTCAGCCCTGCTTAGCTACAGTGAGTAACTAGCCTTAGGCTGCTGAGTGATAGACTATAATGTTATAATAATAATTATAATAGGATTTTAATGTTATATTGATTGGGATGATTCTGCAGCAAGAGTGCATCGCCATGAAATCTAAAACAATCTATGAAGTTTTTGGGGTCCCCTGACACACTTTCGTTGTGGTCTGTGCTATTTGCAGAGCATTTCTGCATTTGCATGTGTTGCATTTTCACACATAACAATCTATAAATACAGCCAAGAAAAAGATACAATTGAAATAAAAGCTGCGTCCCAAATGACACACTATACACTTATGCACTATGTACTTATGCACTTACACACTCAACAGCATAATATATGTATGTAGTGTTGTCCCAAATGGAGCACTAATGGCTTTTTTACTAAGTGGAAGTTCAAGCCGTTTCCCTGATGACGTTTGACGGTTGCCAAATTAGTGAAATAAATGACCAAAATACCAAATAATATCTGTCATGAGTATAACCGCATTCACCATCGGAGGCGCTATAATCACTCTCGTAGGAGAATTTTGCTTTCACAGTCCAAAATAAACAAAGTTATCCTACATGTGCGCCCGATAGCTCCGCCCCTTCCGTTACGTGAGCAAAGCTGCGGTCGTTGAGTGTGGGAAGTGTCCATCGCTCCACACTTCATTTTTACCAGTGGAATGAGTGCATCATCCAGGTAATTAAAGTGCACTTATTATTTGTAGAGTTTTAAGTGTGAACGCACTACTTGCACTATTTATACTACAAAAAGGCATAGAATAGTGCATAAGTATGCGATTTGGGACGCAGCCAAAAGTGTCTCATCTTTCCCGAGCCTAACAGTTTATAAGTACAGTAGCTAATTGATAAAAATAATATATAATTTAATAAAATTTATCGCAGTTAAGGCCACAAATAATACAATTTTTTATACCTGAATGTTTTTAAAATCATTATACAATCACAAGCATCAAAAACGCAGCAAATGATGAATAATAATACAAACTCAACATTGCATATAACCTGAGGTGTGACTATTGTGAATGATCACACTGCGATATCGATGCTGAGATTGTGTATTGCGCAGGCTACTAGAAACATGCAAACAGAATGCAGATTCATGCTAGCGACATCCTAATTCAGGTAATTAAATTTTTTTAAATTGTCCAGTATCAAAACCTGAAACATGTTTGGACATTAATCGTTTTAGACAAGGGGATAAAGAAAACAGTAAAACTTTATTGAAGTCGTAACACAAATTAAAATAAACAGTTCATATGGTTGTGGTAATGATCGGAGCGTCCACTGAGAATATCTAATTAAAAATCTATTTAAAAAATCCAATAAAGACGAATGTCTAAACAGAGTAGGTGAATTCAACAGAGTGTGATTTGTGTTAACGTACGTTACCTGTAGAATGGTTTCATTTCTGCCATTATGGGCACAGAAACCGCAGAACTGAATTGCAAATAGAGCGATTAAAAACTCATCTGGACAGCTGTGCTCGGGATGAGAAAAGTGCTTTTTAAAAACGTTCATGCAGTGCTTTCAGGTCTCCATGTTTTCTTTCTGAGCGGGATGGGAGTTTTGCGTCGGTGTCTCAGGAGTGGAGAGGTGTTCTAGTTCATATCGGCCGTTTTGATCAGCCGGCCGAACTTCTGTGGATGTTTTCTTGTGCTCCAGGATCTGCTGAAGCTGATGGCTGGCATAATCAGGTTTGTTAGTAAGAGGACACTGTGGCACGTCGATGCCCAATATATCGGCCACCATGTAAGGTCTGAGCCATCCGACCAATGGCGTGCTGCCCGGAGTGTAGTGCGTCTCCTTGTGGTAGAAGAGAAGACCGTCCACCTAGAACAGAGATGAATACAATGGGCTCTGTTTTAAGGATCGAGGATGAGGATCAAAGGCCTCGTTTACACTGTCAGGTCTTGATGCCCAATTCTGATTTGTGGCCTATATTTGATTTTTTTGCCTGTCTGTTTACACGTTCTTTTAATTGTGACCCATATCCGATTCATGTGTTTACACTTGCCATACAATGTACGACGTTGCGCATGCGTAAAGGCAGGTTCTAGCATCTGCGCCACACTAGCCATGATGATAGAAATCGTCTTGCTTTTAGCTCTGTGAAATATGCGAAGTTCGCCCAACTTTAAAATGATTGAGGCGGAAAAGGGCTGTCATTGCAGCTTGCGCCTATGATTTATATATGGTGTCCTTCACTGATTCATCTGATTCAAAGCAGGTAACTTCTGCCGTCGACCACTGACCACTTTCCTCCTCCATGTTTCCTCTGTTGTTGTTGTTGTTTACCGCGTCGACGTCTCCACACATGCTCTTCCTTCTACGTCACTAAACCGCGTCAAGTACCACATTGTCGGAAGTTTAAATCTGATATGCCTGTTTACATGATAGTCGCATTGTCACGTATCCGATTTATATTTGATTTATTTCCACATATAAAGGAGGCCTGAAACCGATCTCTGAATATCCGAATGCATGTGTTTATTTCGTGTTTACACGGTCATAGAACAGATCCGATCAGTGTCACATATGAGCAAAAAATCAGAATTGGGTCACTTTAACTGCCAGTGTAAATGGGGCCAAAGTCTAAAGCGCATGACGCAAAAGCATTAAGGCCATGTCCGAATCCACTTTTGCTATTTTATGGATGGAAAAATACACTCTGTGTCCCCCGGAACATGGTCTAACAGGTTTGCACTTATGGCCCGTTTCCACTGAGTGGAACAGTACGGTACGGGTCACCTTTATCAGGCTTGCGTTTCCACTGCTAAAGGGTACTCTTTTGGTGGGCGTGGTGTACGACAGATGTCATTTTTCGCTCGAGGAAATGTCTACAGTAAAGCTTTATGGGTCGTTCACAAATCACTTCTTTTACGAAGCACTTCTCACAAAACAGAGGCTTTATTATACACATAAACACTGCTGTATAAATGTTCATTAGTGACTGAACATGATCTGATTATAACTGCAGATTAATGATGCGAAATAGCCTACGGTCCGCGATTATATCAAATAAATAAATAAATAAATGCAGCATATATGAACACATACAGCCCCACACAGTCTCCGATGTTACCAAATTACAGAAAAACTACACGTCCATGTAGCCTCTCCGTCATTATTCTTTCGTTAGAGAGTAATTCCGTCATTCCGAGTTTATAATAATCCAGGTTAAGAACTTTGTTATTTCAAATATTGACCCGTACGCGAGCGCAAGACAAAGCGAAACCTCTCGCGCTCGCGCTTATGGGCTCGTAACCCATAAGAATCTGCTCTTCTCTCGGCTTTTTGGCTATTCAAGATGACGACAAGGTTTGTTTAAGCTCGGGTCGACCATGGCTCGTTATTATATGCTGATATTATTTCGGAGAATTGTCTCTCGGCTGTGTATTAAACATGGTGGGTCCTTTCTGTTTTCATTCTGCTTGTTGCGCAAGCAAATGATGTATCTCTGTAAGCCAATGGCGTTCAGCTGCGCGTCTAGCTCCGCCTTACGGCACCCTTTCTGTTTTTTGGTACCCCTTCGAAAGGGTGACAAAAAAGTGGTATGGTATGGTTTGGTTCAGTACGCTTTTCGACAGTGGAAACGGCCTTAAAAGCGTACCGAACCGTACCGTACCACTCAGTGGAAACGGGGCATTATTCTCATGATGAGTTATGGTTGTGTTTTGAGCAGAATGTGCATTAAACCTCATCTCCCATTCCCTTTAAGAGTCAATTGCGTTGAGCCATGGCACATGGTAAGTGGAAAAACTGAACCCTTCACTAGTGAGAAAACAGTTAAACAGACCATCTGCAGCGCCAGGATAAAGAACCTCTTTACTTTTACTCTTTACTCCTTTACTTTAGTGGAGTAAGGAAATGGTGTTGTACGCACTCCGCTGAAGACACCCATTAGCCTACATATTGAATTTTAAGCTCAAAAGATTTGTTTCAAAACTATTTCTAAAGTCAGTTCTAATTTCCAGCAATTGAATAAATGAACAATAATAACAAAGTATGGTCTGAGTTCTAGCCAAACACACGTCCTGTTCTTATACCTGATATGGTGATGCAGACATGTCCAAAACCCCACAGGTGGACAAATCTAAACATGCATATAATAAATAATACTGATAATAATAATAATAACAACAATAACAACATTATAGAAATGCAAATGGTCATGAACGAACAGAAAAAAGGCATGGAGGCAGTGTTTTTTATATTCATGTAGAAAGTAATAATTTTTGTAACATTTTGCTCATTTAATAAGATATTTGTGTTTTATTGTACGTCCTGCGTGTATTAAGCAATGTGTATGTGTTTGGACTCGCATAGGCGCATAACTAACGTGCTCTGCACTGGACTTTATACTAGCTTTTAGATGGTCAATGGCGCGGTCTATTTCAGTTTTTCAAAATAGCAACGCTCCAACAATGCCTTAACACACCTCTATTTTAGACCAGCACACCCAAGACTCCACAAAGTAACACAAATGAACTTGCTATTTGAACAATGTGGAAATTACTGTTGCGCTGGTCTGAAAATAGCAACAAGTCGCACCAAACACGTCTTGTGCCTTATTGTGTCGGTGTATGATAGGGCCCATTGAGTTCATCGGTTTGCGTCCTTGGTTTCTTAATTTTACACCATTAAAGAAACTCTTGTGTGTGGAAGCCTAACAGTTTCTGAAGTACTGAGAGAATATTATTATGTTAGTGTGAGAAAGTCATTTACTGTGAGGCCCAATCCCAATTATATTTCTGTACCCCTACCCCATGGCCCTTGAATCAGAGCGTGAAGGGGAATGACTTTAAATTTACCCCTAAGAAATGGAACAGCACTGCAACACCTGCACACGTCATCATATGCCATCACAATGTCTTACTTCATAGCAGATCAGACGATCACGACTGCTGTAGTTATACCAGTTGCATTATTATTTTGGTATTTATCGTCAGGAAAAAAATAAATAAAATATTCGCTGAAGGTGTGCATCATGTTATCATAACGATATAATGTGGCAAAAGGTTGTAACTGTACTGTACATTTACACCGTGCCCATATTCATCTGTGTAAACACCAGACCAGACACTGTAAAAAAAGGTCATTCCCCGCCACTAGACTCTAGTTTTTTATTTTAGCGTTTTTTAAAAACATGACGGTAAAAGAAGAGCGGGGTTATGAATGTATTAAACATGTGCTTGTTTGTTGTAAATATTCATAATAATGACAAAAAATATTTATTTGTGCATCTCCTGACTTCCGTGTGCAGAAATGCTGCTGTTGTAGCTGCTGTATTCTGAGAAATTTTCTTACCCCTTGGTTTCGAGTGTGGTCCTGAAAAATCTTTGTTTGAAGGGGTATCTAGCCCTTCCCCTTAGCCCTACGCCTTCAAGCTAAAAAGAATTGGGACACCCCTACTCCATGGGAACGCGCAAAAACGAGGGCTAGGGGGAAGGGTAAGGGCTAAGGGGTAGAATTGTGATTGGGCTTAAATGTCATTAAAAAAAGCTACAGAAACTGATTTAGACGTTTTTGTGACTTCAAACTAAAACCACTCAATCATTTTTACGGACCCTTACTTTGATCATGCTAAGTAAAGGATGTTCTTACTTTATAGCTGTATTCATGTGCGAGAGCCGTCTGGATGGACTCTGTGGAACAGCTGATGCTACTCAAGCCCACAAATCTGAACTGCAAAGCGAAAACAGGCCATGAACAAAACTCCTGCAGCTCAAAGTTCAGTCTCATTCACAAGCGTAGTGATTTGTCCACTTACAGGATTAATCTTGGAAATTTCAGAAAGACTTTCAACCTCGTCCACTTTAGACTGAAGCCAGTAGAACCGGAACTCTGTCTGTAAAAAATAAATAAAAATTAAAAATTATTATTATTGATTAAACCAAAATTAATTGTGTCGGGGCCCATGTTGTAGTGGGTAATGCGTTAACACAAGCACTTGTGTCGACGAGTTCGATTCCCGGCTCGAGTTCCTATCTCTCTGCTCCCTACACTTTCCTGTGAATATTCTCTATGGTCCATTAACCCTTTAACTACCCCACCAAGAAAAAAATGTTTGAACTGCATTTCTGAACTCCTAATGTCGCTAGTTAACACACTCAATACATTTTTTTTCCAACACATTTCATGATTTCTAAAATATCAGCCTCTACCAAATGGTTGATGTGTCAGATATAGTAAAAAAAATTCTAAATAAAACATTTTTTAATATTAATTCACCTTTTTTTGTAAAGTATGCCATAAAATATTTCTGATTTTAATTTAACAAGATTTCTTGTTGTTATAATAAAAGCAAAATCAAGTGTGCAACAGGATTATGTTTGTTTGATTTTCTTTGTAAACCAACAATGTTGTGTGTGTAAACCATTATTTTATTAATTCTTTAAATTACTTTAACAGTCATTATTTAAAACAGTAAGCATGGTCAAGCATTTAGTAGAGCGGCGGTCAAAGGGTTAAAGGTGAAAATCTCCCAAAAATAATAAATAATAATAATAATAATAATAAATTATTATTTATTTTTATTAATGACCAAAGAAATAATTATAAATATTACTTATATATAAAATAGTATTTACATATAGTTTATAATCATAATAATATTATAATAGATTATGTATTTTTATTTGTAAAAATAATTTTTATATTATTATTTTTATTATAATATAAATAATAATAATTATTATTATTATTAATTAAAATATAATTAAATATATATATATTATAATTAAATAAAAGCATAATTATACTAATAATAAATATAAAATTTAATAATTAAATATATATATATTATTTTTATTTAATTTTTTCCCATTACGTTATGATCAAAAATACAGTGAAAACATAAATATTGTGTTTATGTGTTTACCAATTAAAAGAACTGTATGTTATTGAGATAAGATTTAACATTCAATTTATTCCCATAATGCAAAGCTTAATTTCCTGCATCATTTGTACGGTCTCCAGTTTCACACAATTGGTCAAAAACCACTTCATAGATACTGATTTGATGATCAATGTTTGAAAACACTTCTGAAATATGTAATATTTTCAAGATTTGTGAATGAATAAAAGGTTCAGTATTATGGACGATTTACAGTCACTTTTAAATACATATTAGCATCCTGTTCATCTTATAAACTAATATCTAATAAAATCTAACAAAAAATAGTGATTGTAAAACTAAATTATGACTGTTTAGATGCAAGAAAAATAATGATAGTACTTTAAAGTATTAATTAATTATATAAAATAGTCCAAATGTGTAAAAGCCATCCCTGACGTGTCTGTAAATGTGATGACAGGAAATGCTCACTCACGGAGCAGTCGTACACAGGATGTCCCCTCCAGCACATGACGTCCAGGATGTAATATGTTCTGTCCACGTCGCTGTAGATGCAGTCCAGGATGGTGTAATCTATATGAAACATATGTACTTTTATCAGTAGTGTTTTGCGGGCTGGTAGAGAAGCGCAGAGCTTTAGCACACTCTAGTGGTGCTGCTGACCTTTGCCCAGTGCAGAGTTGTGTCT
Source organism: Danio albolineatus (assembly GCA_903798035.1). Classification (NCBI taxonomy): domain Eukaryota; kingdom Metazoa; phylum Chordata; class Actinopteri; order Cypriniformes; family Danionidae; genus Danio; species Danio albolineatus. Next base: position 431,202 of record CAIGQQ010033312.1, read on the forward strand.
GTTCCCGCCGGGGATAAGAGAAGGGAAGCGATTCACACAGTAGCCGCTTTTGGTGTACGATGTCGTGGATCCCTATGGATGAGACAATGAGCGTGAAAGAAATTAGAAATTAGAAACTCAAGATTTGTTGAATGTTCTTGATAGGCTTGTTTGTTTGATCAAAGATACTGAAAAAAAAAGGAATATTGCAAAATATAATATACATAGACAAGCGAGTACACATCATTTTGAAATTAAAATTTTTATGCTTTTCTCTGTGAATATGGGTCATGTATTTTGGTACACTTCTACCAAACAGATTTATTAAACAGATATTTTTAACTAATATAAAAGATAATACATTTAAATTTAAGTGAAATATTGCAAAAACATATTAAACTATAAAATTTTAACTAACTCTTGATTTTTTCTCTTTTTAATTTTTTTCTAACATTTAAACATGAGTGTACTTATTTTTTTAGACCATTATCATACATTTTTTTTGTTAGATTAGCTCCAGATTTGGATTCAGTACTGACTAATCTAATGTATACGCACAAATATAATATTGTAGAGCATCTTATAGGAAATATTCATTTAAAAGATAGATTTGTGAGCTGTGTGTGGGTGTATATATGTAACATTATATTTGTAAAATATATATATTTGTAAAGAAAAAAAAATCCAGTCAGAAATCATTCTAATTCTGATTTTCTGCTCAAGAAACACTTCTTATGAGTTTAAACAGCTGCATATAGTTTTTATATTATTATTATTTTTAATAGTTCTTTGATGAAAGGAGCATTCAGCTTGGACTTATAATAGAAATCTTTCATATCAATATAAATATTTATTTTACTACCATTTACAGTATTATTTATTTTAAATGTATTTTTTTAAGTACTGAAGTACATCAAATTGTAGGGATGTAAAATGATCCAAACCTTGGACGCGACAACCAGTGACCGTTTCCCAACTGGACAAACCACCATCAGCCAATCAGAGCTCAGATCTGCAGGAACATCCACCAACCACTCTGACAACATCAGCTGGAGAACAGAGAAGAAACAAAATGTAACAAGTATAATAAAAAATAATGTGATGGCAGCTTAAAGACGCCTCCCATATGGAGAATGAAGTCATCTGAGTTGCTCAGGTGTGACTTTTATCACAGACTTCAACAGAGTGTAAAAATCCTGATGGTTCTGTGAGTCTTGTCTATCAAAACCGAGCTTTAATTTGTATTTTCTATTGGATTCAGGTCAGGTTATTGGATGGGCCATTCAACAGATTTTCTTTCTCTGAAAGCATTTGAGATGATTGTCCTGCTGAAACGTCCATCCCAGTTTAATCTACATCATCCTGATAATGTACATGGACTGAAGCAGCGAATATTCATTTACAATGAGGAAGGGCAGAGGGTTGCTGAAGAACTGTCTGGGCTTTCTATTCCTTTCTACACCTTCCTTTCTTCATGTGTTCAATACTTTTCCCGTTTCATTTCATTTTCCTCCACTGTTTCTCTCTGTGTGTGTGTGTGTGTGTGTGTGTGTGTGTGTGTGTGTGTGTATAAAGTTGTAAATACATCATCACACATATCCACACAGAAATGCCAACTGACCCAGCCGAGGCTCGAAACTCAGCTGTGAGGCAAATGTGTTACCAACTGCGTCACCATGACGCATGGTGAGATCATTGTAGTTAAAAATAATTGCATAATAATAACGTCAATAACAACTTCATATTTCAAGAAGAGATGACGCCAATTAAATACATAACAATTAATAAATAAATAGAAATAAAGAGATGACACCAATTAAGTAACGATTAATAAATA
>CAIGQQ010033312.1:433027-458373 GCA_903798035.1 Danio albolineatus
AATGTAAATAAAGAAGAGATGACACCAATTAAATCAATATAAATAAATACAATAAAAATCAATAAAAACTATCTAATAAAATAATAAATAATGTACTTTAAAAACATTAGAGCTACATTTTTGGCAAAACGGAAACCTATAATCCTTCCGAATAAAGCATCTGTTTCTTCTACTACGGTCTTGGTTTACGCATCAGTGATTTGTGAGCACCTGGTTGGCGTAATGTTTGGGCAGTTTTTTCCTCTGCTCGATCTCCATGCCCTCCTCATCTGCACTGTTCTCCGCCTGTGGACTCTTCTTCTCTGCCTCCTCCTCATCCTCACTGTCGGCTGTGCTCCAGTCTCCATCCGCCAGACGACGAGCGTGATTCACGTAGTTCAGCCTCTTCCTAAAAACACAATCGTTATCCAGTTATGCATTAGATAGTGGTACTTATTCATTCGATGCTAGTACATATGTGTGTGTGTGTGTGTAACTTTCCCATTCACTGTTCTCCAAGGTTCCAAGGAATATAGAAGAACAATATCTACTGAACTAGGAAAGTAAAGTTTGTAGACAAACTTTATGGTGGCTTGAGAAAGCCTAGGTGGTTGATAAGGTGTTAAGGTGTTCTGAGTGGTTGCTAAGTTGTTGCTAGGTTGTTGCTAGGATGTTCTAGGTGGCTGCTAAGGTGTTGATAGGCTGTTCTAGGTGATTGCTAAGGTGTTACTAGGCGGTTACTAAGGTGTTCTGAATGGTTGCTAGGGTGTTCTAAGTGGTTACTAGGCAGTCGCTAACATAAATCAGCATGTTGCTAGCATGCTTCTAGTATAAACTATAATGTTGTTAGCATGGGTCTAGTATAAATTAAAATGTTGTTAGCATGGTTCTAGTATAAATTAACATGTTGCTAGCATGTTTTTGTTTGAACTTGCATGTTCTTAGTATGATTTTAGCATGGATTGGTATAATGTTAATATGTTTCTAGTATGATTAGTATGTTTGTTAGCATGTTTCTAGTATGGATTAGTATGTTTCTACTATTAATTGGTAAGTCGTTAGTATGTTTCTAGTATGGATTAGTATATTGTTAGTATGAATTGGTATGTCCAATGTAAAGTTAATAGGAGTTTTTTTTTTTTTTTACGACAAAAGTCTATGGGACAGTTGCTTAGGTGCGGAAAGTGGTTGCTAGGGTGTGGCTAGTAGGTATGGGACGATAACCGTTTTCAAAGTATACCGCGGTTTGGAAAAGTCAAGGTTTTTATAACGCCAAAATTTTCTGCAATACCGTTTCTAAGGTATGTGTAGGATTTATTTATTTATTTATTTACTTTAGGTGTAAATTGTAAAGAAATATGTGTTGTTGTTTTTTTAAACAAATGAAGACAGCAGAAGACAATGATTCATTTAAAATATTGAGTCTGACATGTTTACTGCCCCAAAATACTTTAAATGTTTCTCAAAATAAAATAAATTTTGTTCAAAGGGCAAAAAAAGTTTTGTTTTTTAGCCAGGCATTTAAAAAGAATATATTTTTAGAGCAGTAAACACAATACCGTGATACTGTGAAACCGTGATATTTTTATCCAAGGTTATCATACCATCAGAATCTTATACCGGCCCAAGCCTAGTGGCTAGTAAGTTAAAAGGTCATCAGTGATTGGCAGATTGATGGTCTGAGTTAAGTCTGTAAGATAGTCTGGAGCAAAGTTATTAGGTCACAAAGTTTGATTCAACGTTAAGTCAATGGGACTTTTCCGAATTTTACAGGACCGTTTTCAGAAAACCATCAGTTGGATCAGTTGGAAAAGATATAGCAACTTAATTCAGTATAGTTTGGAGGTTTGGAGTTGGTTTGGTGGTTGTAGTAAGAACGGTCAAGGAGATGTGTTCTTCAAATAGTCTAAGTAGAAGAAGTTTATGTAGTATAACAGTATGTTGTCTTTCTCAAGCCACCATAGTAAGTACTAGAATGTTTTAAAAAGATGTTGATACTTACAGAAAAAGCAACAGCACCACAATAACTATCACTAGTAGATACTGAATAAGCACTGGTACTTTATGGAAACGATACTGGTCTCTAAATGCGTCTAACAAGAAACTCCACACTCACTCTTTCTGCAGCTCCAGGAACCTCCTGCGCCGCTCGCCCTGCTCCAGCACGCTGTATTTGCTCTTGTATTGCGCCAAGCGGGGATGAGGAGCAGATGTGCTGTTGATTTCTCTGGACACAGAGAAACTGCCGGACAGAGCCTCGGTCAGAGCCTCCATGGCGGACCTGTGACAACCATACAGACCACAGACTTAAATAAGACACAGAAGAGCTCAGAATATCCCGACACACTCAAAAAACGCCCAAACATGTGTCTGTTGCGTGTTTAAAAGAATGATACTAAACAAGTAAACACAAATCACTTTTATCACATACACAGATAAACACGAATGACTTACATCACATAAATAAACGCGATACAAACTCTGCAATGTGACTTACGGATAAACAGACTGCAGGCAGAGAAAGAGAGTAAACACGTGATCACGAGCTGCTCTAAAGTGAGTAACTCATCATGATTTAAGAGACTAAAAATTAACCGGAGGAATGAAATACACCTCTTGACTTCGGCAGAAAGAAACAAACACGTTTCAAACGCAATGGCGCGCTGACGTCATCACGCCTCAACGCGGCCGACCAAAATTTGTCGCGGAGTTTGATAGTTTGATACAGCGTTTTGCTCATAATGTATTTAAAATTACTTTGTAAAAATAAATAAATTATGGCTATTTATTATCTTTGAAGTCAGTATAAACCAATTATGTTATACTTTTAGTTATAGTTACTGTTATAGCTTTCTTAGGTTCAGTGGTGTAAAGTACTGAAAAATCATACTTAAGTAAAAGTACTATTACTTGCCCAAAATTGTTGTGCAAGTAGAGTAAAAGTATCTGTTGTAAATATAACTCAAAGTATAAATAAAAAGTACACCTGTCAAAAGTACTGAAGAGTAGCGAGTAGTGAGTATTACGCTGTGAAAAGTTGATGCGTTTACAGAATGTTATGTTTACACATCCCTGCACAAACATGTAGTGTATTTAGGGATCTTCCTATTTTCTTTTGTTCCTTCCAACCTTCCATAAATTATTTGTTTGTTCTCTCCTTCCTTCATTCATTCATTTGTTCCCTCCTGTTCACTCGTTCATATTTTTGTTCCTTTTGTACATTCGTTCGTTTGTTCCTTCCTTCCTTTTGTTCAGTCCTTCCTTGAATTCTTCCTTCATTAGTTTGGTCCTTCCTTCTTTTCTCACTTCATTTGTTCGCTCATTCTTTCTTCATATTTTTGTTCCTTCCTTCATTAGGTCCTTTGTTCATTCGTTTCTTCCTTCCTTAGTTTGTTCAGTCCTTCCTTGAATCCTTCCTTAATTTATTTGGTTTTTCGATCCCTCCTTCCATTCCTTGTTTGGTCCTTCCTTTTATTTGGCTCTTCCTTCCATTCTTCATTTGTTCCATTTAGTGATTGTTTAAGGCTGTTTGGTGATTTCAGTCATCATACAGTCGACATTTATAATTTTCAGTGATACGCAGTCTATAAAAGTCTCTGGATCATTGCGTGTAAAGATTTTGAACATCTTCTTGGACATTTTTAATGTCTCCAAAAGGTTTGCTGCATTTATAAAGCGCCCATGTCTTGAGGTTGTTCAGTATGATGTGATTTACTTTCTATGTGTGATTTAATTGGACAGGAATCACAGGACTGATCATTCTACTTTAGACAATGACCATAGACAAGAAAGAAATAAAGTTGTGACTGCAGGTTGAAGGACAGTAGTGGAGTAAAAGTACCGATACTGCACTAAACATGTACTCAAGGGAAAGTAAAAGTACATGTTTATAAAACTACTCAGTAGATTACAATTCCTCAGAAAAACTACTCAATTACAGTAGTTTGAGTGTTTGTAATTAGTTACTTTATACCACTGCTTAGGTTTCATCATGAATTATTTTATTTTATTTACTTTCTCCCACTCCAATATTTTAATTTAAAACAATTGTAAAGACATAAAATAAATAATAAATAAAATAATATGTAATTTATATGTATAATATAATTGTTAAAGTGTTAAAATTTTAAGAAAATCAATGCAATATTATAGTATAATATTATTATACTATATATTATATAGTATGTATATTTAAATATTATTTATAATAATAATTTAATATAAATATCAGTATTTATAATTTCTAAACAGCTTATGACACCCCAAGAAATCTTTAAATGAGATCCTGGTGGATTTAAGTTTGCAAGAAACATTTCTGGCTCACTAGGAACACCAACATCTGTCACCCAGTAACCACAAAACCTTGCACACTAGCTAGTGAAGTGTTTTGAGTTCACTAGCAACAGACAAGCGTTTAAATCCAGCGGTCAGTAGTGTTGTTGACCGCCGAGTGGCGCCACAAACGCGATTGTTTTTACCTCAGAGCCAAACTGCGCTGCTCTGCTCTCATTGTTCGGTCGTCACGTCATGGAAAGAGTTACTGCGTTTCTGCTTAAAGTAAAGAAATACTTCACCAAAAACTCTTCACTGGCCTGTTGAATCTCATCTCGAAGGAAATACTACGACTACATCGCGATCTGAAGCGGATCTGTGGATTGTAAAGATGCTTTAGGTGAACTTTTCTTCTTCTTTTGTTGGCGGAATGCACTGGATGCGCTTATTTCCCATCCGAAATGTTTTCATCTGGAATTTAGGTTAACCGGAATTGCAAAACAGCTGTTTGTGTTTGTTTTACCATACTTTACGACATGCAAGATGGGTAAAACTATCACATAGTTATGAGGAAGCCCTGAATGCGTTTGCCGGTGTCTCACATCTGCTGGACGGGATTTGTGGATTTATGGGTTTATTTGTTTTTTTGCGGTTGAAGATTCTGGTTTTGCGGAATAATGAAACGGCATAAATTAAGGCAAGTTTGGAGAATAACAACAACCTGACAAGGGGAGTCCAACATGCAACAGTTCATTTACAAAAGTAGAATATTGGATATTTTATTTCCATAAAATCTCAGTTGTAGTTAGCATCTCTAAAGAACTTTTCACATGTTAACAAAGTACTAGTTTAGTTAAAAAGTGCTATGAATACATTAACAACCAGTGCTGTACTGTACCTCAAGTTTACTTTTAAGTTACTTTTGTTTTGCTTTGATCTAATATGAGGTAAGGGGGACTTATTTCTTTGCATATTTTTGCTGGCAAAAGTTACAAAAATGTCCCTGAGAGCCAAAGCCCTCTACACTTTCCAAAGCGAGAACAAGGAGGAGATCAACATCCAGGAGAACGAGGAGCTGGTGATTTTTGATGAAAACTCAGTGGACGGCTGGCTGCAAGGTGAAAACAGCCGAGGAGAGCGAGGTCTGTTCCCGGCCTCATACGTCCACATTATCCGACGCAGATCTGGGTCTAACTTGACGGATCAGTCCTTTAGCTCGCCTGGAAGTTCTCCTGGAAAAGATTTATCATATATCCACACACCCTCCACAACCCTGCCTAGCGACGACGATGATGATTGGGACGACTGGGATGAAACTTCAACAGTCGTTGAGGATGAAGACCCTCGAAGAGGCGCCAATGGACATTCCCAAAACCAATATTCCAACCCAAACGTCCACTACCGCAGCAAGCCATACATGGACCGCCAGGACAGCATGTCCAGCAACAGAAAAGGCAGTATGGTTGGCAGGAACTTGAATCGATTCTCCAGCTTTGTGCGTTCAGGCGTGGAAGCGTTCATACTTGGCGACGTTCCCATGATGGCTAAAATTGCAGAGTCTTACTCTATTGAAATGGGCCCAAGGGGCCCACAATGGATGGATAACCCTCGCCCATTCTCCTGTTCCATTGAAGACCCAACAAAACAAACAAAATTCAAAGGCATTAAAACATACATCTCATACCGCGTGACCCCTAGTCACACCGGACGGCCTGTATACCGACGTTACAAGCACTTTGACTGGCTCTACAACAGACTACTACACAAATTCACAGTCATCTCCGTACCGCACCTTCCAGAAAAACAAGCCACGGGACGATTCGAAGAAGACTTCATCGATAAGCGAAAGAGGCGGCTTATTTTATGGATGGACCACATGACTAGCCATCCTGTGCTGTCTCAGTATGAAGGTTTCGAACACTTTCTGATGTGCGGAGATGATAAACAGTGGAAGCTTGGGAAGAGGCGAGCGGAGAAGGATGAGATGGTTGGAGCTCATTTCATGCTGACCTTCCAGATCCCCAATGAGCATCAGGACCTTCAGGATGTCGAGGAGCGCATCGACTCCTTTAAATCGTTCGCTAAAAAGATGGATGACAGTGTAATGCAGCTTACACACGTTGCGTCGGAATTAGTTCGCAAACACCTCGGAGGATTCAGGAAGGAGTTTCAGAGGCTGGGAAATGGGTTTCAGTCTATTAGCCAATCATTCCTGCTGGATCCCCCATATAGTTCGGACGCCCTGAGCAATGCCATCTCACACACAGGACGCACCTACGAGAACATCGGGGAGATGTTTGCAGAACAACCCAAAAATGACCTGTTTCAGATGCTGGACAAGCTGTCGCTGTACCAGGGCCTGCTGTCCAACTTTCCAGACATCATCCACCTGCAGAAAGGTAACGTGAGCTTGGGTGAACGTAAGTTAAAGAGATAGTTCACCCAAAATTACAAATGATGTCTTCATTTATTCATTCTTCACTTTTTGCAAACCCGTTTGAGTCTCTTTCTTCTGTTGGACATAAAAGAATACATTTTGAAGGAAGATGAAAACCTGTAACCATTGACTTCCATCGTATTTGTTTTGGAAGTCAGTGGTTACATATTTACAGCTTTCTTTTAAATATCTTCATAATAAACTCAAAAAGGTTTATAATTATTTAAGGGTGAGTGAATAGTGAGTAGATTTTCAGTTTTGGGTGATCTATTCATTAACTTGGAGGGAAAGTAAATCAAAAAGTGATGCTGTTTTATCTGTGAAAAACAAGAAGATATTTAGAAAAAATGTCTTGACTTCTGAGCTGAAATACAATGAAAGTAATTGAGGGCCAAAAACCCAAAAAATCCCAAATAACTTTTTTTGGAATGTGATATGAAGTAAACTTCAAATACATATAAATAATATAAACTAAATGTTATATCTGCCAGTAAAAGTTAAAAGGTTAGTGTATATACAATTCATTCGGTTGAACCTAAAGTACAGTATAAATAAAAATGAAACTAAATAAAGTAACAAATAGAATTAAAATTGAACAAACAAATTACATCTTTAACTAAAATTAAAATAAAACAGATATTAAAATTAAATGTAATTCAGATCAGTAATAAAAACGATAATAGAACTATAATAAAACTATAATAATAATCAGGGCTGTGAAATATGGACAAAACAATCAGTGTGATTTATTTACTAATTTTATTATTTTCTTTAACAATTATTGCGATTGCGATTTTGGCAACTGTTTTTGCTTTTTCAAACGCGCTACATACACACATTCTAAATGTATTCAGTGCACAAGAAGTGCATAACAAAACATTTCACAATCAAATAACAGTATTAAGTTTAATAAATAAAAACTGTAATAAACTTTAAAACAGACAACATGAAAAAATAAAGATGAACTAACGCCAATTCCTGTCATAACAAAAAATGAAAACTAACGTAAATCAAAACCACCTATTCGGTTCTCCCGCTCAACTTCGTCATGCGCAAGGTGAGCTCTGATTGGTTATCATCTTTCTCCCACTCAGCTTAGCTGTAATTGCCCGGTGTGCTTCGTCAGCTCTGATTGGTTAACATATTAAAATCATGCCCACAAGAACGTCAACTCCAGCCAATCAGCTTTAAGAATGTGCTCAAATGTTAGCAGGTAAGACATTTTTAAAAAATTTAGTACTAATTGGTACTCGAGACGGTGGCTCAGTGGTTAGCACTGTCTTCTCATAGCATAAAAGGTCGCTGGTTTGTGTCCTGGCTGCGTCAGTTGGCATTTCTGTGTGGAGATTGCATGTTCTCCCCATGTTGGTGTGGGTTTCCTCCGGGTGCTCCGGTTTCCCCCGCAGTCCAAACACATGTGCTATAGGTGAATTGAGTAAATTAGTGTGAATGAGTGTGTATGGATGTTTCCCAGTACTGGGTTGCAGCTGGAAGGGCATCTGCTGTGTAAAGCATATGCTGGATAAGTTGGCGGTTCATTCCGCTGTGGCGACCCCTGATAAATAAAGGACTAAGCTGAAGGAAAATGAATGAATTGGTACTCAATACTTTTGACAACCCTACCTCAAACCTTTCCAATCATTCCAACACCCCTAGTGTTATGTAGCCGACTTGTTTCTAACCTACTGACTATCTGAAATGTGGGACACGCAGCTGGACTGACCCAGTGACATCATGCCTGCAGGCAGCCAATCACACGTGTTGTTATTTACGAGCAAGGGTTCGTGGGCCTCACTTTGGAGGACTGGACTGAATTTTGCTGTAGATGATGTCAGATAATTCCCAAAGGTTGCAGAGTCGTTTGAAAGCCGAAAAGCGATGCGCCTGACATTTACAGACGCTTCAGAAAGAGACATTCCTTGGCCCTCCCCCTGACAGGAAGCGTCTCTTCATTCTCAGTCTAAATCACAGGAAGTGAAGGAAATAGTGCGATTAATCAGTGCACTTAAGCTCGCTCCAACTTCTACTTTCATTATGATGCTTTTGTGAAATGTCAGAGGGATGTTAAGAATGTGTTGCTCACACTTTACACACGCAGACGTCCTGTGGCGCAGTAAATGCCAGTATTTACACTACCAGATGAGTTTAGAATGTTTTTATAGGATTTTTTAATTTAAATAATCATTAATACTCATTAGGGGGCCACGGTGGCGTAGTGAGAAGCACGTTCGCCTCACAGCAAGGTCGCTGGTTCGATCCCCGGCTGGGCCAGTTGGCATTTCTGTGTGGAGTTTGCATGTTCTCCCCGTGGTTGCGTGGGTTTCCTCCGGGTGCTCCGGTTTCCCCCACAGTCCAAAGACATGCGGTACAGGTGAATTGGGTAAGCTAAATTGTCCGTAGTGTATGTGTGTGAATGAGAATGTATGAATGTGTTTCCCAGAGATGGGTTGTGGCTGGAAGGGCATCCGCTGCGTAAAACAAATGCCGGATAAGTTGGCGGTTCATTCCGCTGTGGCGACCCCGGATTAATAAAGGGACTAAGCCGAAAAGAAAATGAATGAATGAATGAATGAATACTCATTATATATATAAACATAGTCATTAATAATTCATACATCCAGGGTTTCAGTGAGTCATGGCAGTTCTGGAATATCATGGAATTTTAAAAGGTCTATATCAGACTTTGAAATGTAATTTTATTTATTTATATAAACATATGTTACCGAAAATCAAGTATCAATTAGGGCGATGATCTCAAAGTCAATTCCCGGAGGGTCGAAGCTCTACATAGTTTAGCTCCATCCACCTCTAGTAGTTTTGTATAGGGTTGAGTATTGTTTGGGGTTATTTCGATACTGGTGCTAAATTGATACTTTTAAAACGATACCGGTGCCTAAACTGATACTTTTTTAATTGTATAATAAGTAAATATCAGTTTGCAACATCACTCAGCATACCAAGCTGTTTTTAACAGTTAAAAATTAATGGAAGTGAATGAAACCGGGAGTCTCGAGCCTAAAAGATTCAAATGGCTGCACCCGCTCGTACGCGAAAAATAATGATTTCCGCCAACCGGATTTCACCAAGTCGGACTTGTTCCAGGATTAACGACTATGTTGTTCCTGGGACAACATTACAACCAGCCAATCAGAATTAAGAGATACGTTTACAGTTTATGTTAAGTTTAGGCTTACGGTTAGGGTTATGCACTCCTTCGTGATTGTGATCTGATTTTGGGAATGATTTACAGTTATGGTTGGGTTTAGGGGTAGGAAATAGGTATGGATTACATTTTCAAACAAAAATGATGTTCCAGGTGTAGGCATGGGCCGGTAGAAGATTGTGACGGTATGATAACCTTGGATAAAAATATCACGGTTTCACAGTATTGTGGTTACTGCTCCAAAATAAGATATTGGAATTTTCCCCCATTGAACACAATATATTTGAAGAAATATTTAAAATATTTTGGACCAGTATTTTTTTATTTAGAAGTTCCTTTTCTGCTGGAGATACTGTTGTCCTAAAATAAAATAAATAAATAAATAAAATAGTTGTGAAAAACATGTAAAAAACAAACAAACAAAAAAACGTACATAAACGGTGTAACTATGTACCCACTTATCCAATGTATGTCCATATGTTTGAAATATTCTCAAGCAGCAACACTGTTTTGTACTGTCACATGAAATTCACGCTGTTTTAAAGAAAAAAAAAATATATATATATAACATTAATACACACCGGCAACTTGCCAGTAACCTTTTTAATGTATGTCCCTGTAAGAAAACATTGCAAATAATTGGAAATCCAGCAACTGCAATATGTAAACCCTTGGGAACAACTGTTTCTGGAACCAAAGTTCACAGTGACTGTGTTCTCTGGACTCTTCGTTATAGCTCATTACCATAAAGTTGACTTGGGCCCCGTTTACACTAGTGCGTTTTAGTTTAAAAACGGCGTTTTTGCATGAAAACGATCCGCGTCCACACTAGAGTCTCTCAACAGACCTCCCTCCACCAGAAACGTATATCACGTGACCATTCGCGCACTCTGGGCATGCGCGGTCAAGTATAAACAGGAAGCGTGTGTCTCGCTCGGCATTTGGTTATTGTTAGTCAACAAACGCTGGTTGAACGATGAACGCGATGGTAAAGAAAGCAAGAGAGGTCTTTTAGAGGACAGACGACGAGGTCAAGTTGTTACTTAAAGTAACAAATGAATATAAAACATCCATGGCTATCCAAAATACAGTGTTTACAGTGAAGACTGGTCTGCCGTCTGCCGGTGACGTTATAGCCACGTGCGCTTGACGAATAAGGAAAGGATACGCAATGACCCAAAGCCCCAATGACGTAGCGAATCTCAGCAGCCACGCCTCCGCTTTCAAAGGTATCCGTTTCCCTCCATCCACACTGAGACGCAGCAGCAGCGTTTTAGAATGAAAACGGCCTCTCCAGCGTTTTTAAAACTCTCCGTTTTCACACCTCGAAAACTCCGGCGTAGTGTGGATGGTAGGGGTGGGCGATATGGAAAAAATATCATATCACGATTTTTTCAGGGGAAATCACGATTCACGATTTGTATCCCGATTCTTTTTCAAGTTGGTTTCTTAAGACTATTTTGCAAGTTACAAAGGTACAATACAACCAAACTAATGTCCCCATATAAAATAGGCTTCTGGATAGGCTGGAACACTGGGTTGGGCTGTCTGGGACGGTCCTCAAATGGTTCGGATCGTACCTTGAAGGGAGAGGTTACTATGTCAGTATAGGTGACCATAGGTCGAGGTGGACACCCATGACATGTGGAGTCCCACAAGGCTCAATTCTGGCACCTCTCCTGTTCAACCTTTATATGCTCCCTCTGAGCCAAATAATGAGAAAGAACCAAATCTCCTACCACAGCTATGCTGATGACACTCAGATCTACATAGCCTTACTGCCTAATGACTACAGCCCCATTGACACCCTCTGCCAATGCATTGATGAAATTAACAATTGGATGTGCCAAAACTTTCTTCAGTTAAACAAAGAGAAAACTGAAGTCATTACATTTGGGAACAGAGATGAGGTTCTCAAGGTGAATGCGTACCTCGGCTCTAAGGGTCATACAACAAAAAATAAGGTCAAGAATCTTGGTGTGACTCTGGAGTCAGATCTCAGTTTCAACAGTCATGTCAAGCAGTAACTAAATCAGCATACTATCATCTCAAAAACATTGCAAGAATTAGATGCTTTGTGTCCAGTGAGGACTTAGAGAAACTTGTTCATGCTTTTATCAGCAGCAGGGTGGATTACTGTAACGCCCTCCTCACTGGCCTTCCCAAAAAGACAGTCAGACAGTTGCAGCTCATCCAGAACGCTGCGGCCAGGATTCTGACCAGAACCAGGAAATCAGAGCACATCACATCTGTCCTCAGATCCTTACACTGGCTTCCAGTTACATTCAGAATAGATTTTAAAGTATTATTACTTGTCTATAAATCACTAAATGGCCTAGGACCTCAATACATTACAGATATGCTGATTGAATACAAACCTAATAGATCACTCAGATCACTAGGATCACATAAACTAGAAATTCCAAGAGTTCAGTCAAAGCAGGGTGAATCTGCTTTCAGCTATTACGCCCCTCGCTGCTGGAATCAGCTTCCAGAAATGATCAGATGTGCTCCAACATTAGGCACATTCAAATCAAGACTGAAAACACATCTGTTTAGCTGTGCCTTTACTGAATGAGCACTGTGCTGCGTCCGACAGATCGCACTATTGTGTCTTTCTTTTCTTTTCATTCTTTTATAACTTGTCTTAACTCATTTTATTCTGTTTTTATCAGTTTTTTTATTATTTTATTTTCTTATACTTCAATTTTATTTCTGTTTATGTAAAGCATTTTGAATTGCCACTGTGTATGAAATGTGCTATATAAATAAACTTGCTTTGCCTTGCCTTGCCCATATAAAAATATACTCTTACCATGTATGTTTAAGAATATTTTAATCAAATAAAGATTTAATAAATTTAGTTCAGTCGAAAAAACTGCTGCTATAGTTACGAAGTGACGTGCGAGTGTTCAATACAGCACGAGCTGCAGTTAAAGGCTGAGCAGAGTGTGAGTCACCTGACATTAAGCGAGTGGCGCGGGCGGGCAGGGGCCACTTGTACTTTAAGCTTTTAGGGGGCACACTTTAACATACATCACAAACTACTTAAACAATTATTCAAAGTCATTTTGTTCATGCATCACGCTGCAGTCTTCATAAACAAGCTTATTAAATAACTTAAACTCTAAATAATCTTCCTTGTTAATTTATTTGACAAGTAACTTTGTATTGTAGTGAGATAACACATTTCTAACTGTCAAGTACATCAAGGCACATTTTTGCACCTTAACAGATACAGCTGAAGTCAATTTTTTTGCCCTTCAGTTAATTTAAAATAATGTTTTCCAAGTGATCTTTAACAAAAGAAAGAAATGTCACAGTATTTCTTGAAAAACAAAAATAATTCTTCTGGAGTCATAATAAGTCTTATTTCCTATAGTTTATTTCTTGAATAAAATTACAATTTTATTAAAAAATTTAATTTAAAATAAAACTTTTTAAAAATACAATTTTAAGGTGAGTATTATGAGCCACCTTAAGAAATATTTACAGTATATTTTTCATTGTGTACAAGTCATACAATAACTTAACTAGGTTATGTTAACTAAAGTTAGAATAATTAGTCAAGTCTTTAAATTACACTTTAATCTGAATACAACTATCTTGCAAAATAACTAGTAAAATATTATGCACAAACTGTCACCATGGGGAAAATAAAGTAGATAAAGTCTGACATCAAAAATGAATGAAGGCAAAACTAAACGAGAGAATATTACTTTCAACGTGACTGGAAACTCAATTTGATCAATGTTACATCTGTTCTCCGGTACTTACTGACTGTTTGTAAATTCAAGACTGCATTTCGTAACATAAAACTATGTATTTGGGGGTAAACTTCTGTGGAAGGCGGGGAACTGATTCGTGCAGCACCGTGACTGACAGAGAGAGCGAGTGCGGCAGTGCGTGCGAAAGAAGAGAGAGCGAGTGCGCGCGAAAGCAGAAAGAGGGGGAGTGCACGCGACACCAAGCGCGCGAGAGAGGCCCCAGTCAAATCTCCGCAGTTTGCCGCCGATGGCTGATCTCACTTTTCCGTGGCATTTTGACAAAAATACGCGTCCAAATTTAGGGGGGCCAAGCTTGTTGACACGGGGTGGCGGGATGAATTTTGGTGTGGTGCCCTGCCATGGAAGAATGAATGTAGCGGAAAACAATTCACTATATATGGCGATAAAATGATTTTTCAGAAAAAGTGGATCGTGCAGTCATTTTAATCGTCCACGATTAAATATCGTATTATCGCACAGCCCTAGTGGATGGATGGCGTAACCGTAGCAAAACTTATGCGTTTTAAAACGAAAACGCACTAGTGTAAACGGGGCCTTGATTTCAACTCTCCTCGACGCCGACACAGACGAAGACGCGCTGCTTCTCGAAGCTTTTCACTGCCAGCTCCCATTAAAAATGAATGACTTTCGGCTACTTTGACGCTTTCGGTTTGAACATACAGTAACAGAAAACTTTGGCGGTTTTAAAACCTTACATTTTCCAAACCACGCTCTACCTTGAAACCGGCCATCATCCCATGCCTAGTTCCATGATCAACATAGTTGCTAATCCAGGAACACTTCATACTTGGCAAATTCATGACGTGCGCCAGATTTCGCACATTGCCTCTAACATATGTAATATCTGTTTCATGCCTGTTTTCATGCCTATTATGCTCCATTTTATTCCTTTCTCACTCGTCAACTGACAGTCACTTATGATCATAAAATAATAATTAAAGTATAATTCATTAGTTAATGTTGAACCATGATTAATAAATGCTGTAAAACTATTGTTTATACTTAGTTTGAGCTAGTAAATACATTAACTGATATTAACTAATAACACCTAATTGTAAAGTGGGACCAATCAAACTTTGAATAACATAAAATTATGATAAATTAAAAGTTAAATTAGCATAAAAACATTTGTTGTCAAATCACTTTTTGCACTGCTTGTTTACGATTAACCCTAACCCTGAAATGCCACATTAGAGATGCAAAATACAATTTTATGTTGCTGTTTTGACTTAATTTCAACAAATCAAAAGCTACAAAATCATACAACGATACTAAAAATAGCACTTTATTGAATATTGAATAATGTCATAATGATTTAGCCAATTTAACATTGAACTGACATCAATAAATTAGGAACTCTTCAATGATCCTGATGCTAAATCTGCCTGTGGCTAACATAAGAAGCACAATATAGTAAGCCCGATAGAATGTCTACTGTAGGAGGCATGTGTTGTGTGAATTAGTCGCTGTTAGCAACTCGATTATTTAAAAAGGCCATTATCCATTGTGTCTGAGCATGAACCGGTAATCATGTTACGACCGTTATAGGGTGTGGATGTGAAACTGGAGCAATCCTTCAGGCCTCTTTTCAACACACTCACACGTCAGATGTTTGCTCAGGGTGGGTTTTTATCAATATGACCAATTTTGCTGAATAATGCGACGCTAACTATAATTTAAAGATGGTTAAATAGCTTCTACTTTATTACGATTCATTTATATTTGATGGCAAATCATTAATTATACATCTTGGGTCTGGATTGATTGTGAATGCATTTCTATTTTACACAATCTACTGACCTCACCGCGGCACTAACCTGTTTGGCAACATTAAATCCTCATGCTGATTACAGCTCTCAAATGTCAGGGTCTCAATTTAGGTGTTGGAAGCATTTGACACATACCTCACATTACATAGATCCACATACTGAACCTGACAGATCTGACTGAAACAAGTGTGACTCATTATAAGCCTGTCGTAAATACTTATACAAGGATGTTTCACAACTCTAAAGGTGAAATCAATTTTTACCGTGTTTATTTTGCTAGCTCACAGTGGTTACATTTACATGGACATCTGTAATCGGATTATTTGCATTAATCTGAATAAGCCCCTTTCGCACATTACCGGTAATTTTCCGCAAAGGTCTGTATGTGTGAACGGGCCCTTTTTGAAAATACCAGTAAATTCGTTCTGGCAATTTTCTGGAAAGAGAAGTTGTAACATTACTGGTAATTTGCCGGAGTGCTGCTCTGTGTGAACGCAGAACGAAAATTGCCGGAAAGAGCGCGTTCACGATTAGAACGTGCTGACGTGAGACATCTACTCCAGCCAATCAGAACACTGAGCACTCATTCACATCCGCGTTGTTTATGAAAATAACAGCCATTTAATATTTTTCCAGACACATTTAGCAGCTAGATGTTAGTCAGATAACATTTCTGTGTTCTTTCTTAATGGTGACTGTGTGAATAATTATCGCTAAAATGCTTATGATAAACCGCAGTTTGTTTACCTTTAAGCTCTCCGTGTGTGCACTGGAATCAGCTGGTGAGCGCCAGCACACACACATATTATGTACATATAAATATTATCGACATGTGAAAGTGTTCCTTCATAGGTTTTCAATGAAGTTGTTCACAATATTTATCCATCCACAGAATTTGTAATGTAGTCAAATGTGTAAACATTCAGCTGCGGTTCATGCTTCTGCCTTTGGATGTCTCTGGGACAAAGCAGCTGCATGAATGCTTAAGCTTTAAATAAAAGTGAACCCATCAGCAAAAGTCCAACCCCTTCTATGTTTACAAATACAAGCGCAGCCGTTTAGAGCTCATTTCTGGTAATGATGTCAGACTTTACTGGTATTTTGGAATGGATGTGTGAATGGTCTTTGCTGGAAAACTCCACAACGTCCTTTTTTCTTTTTCTTTTTTTTTTTTATTTACCGGTAAAGTCGTTCTGGTAATTTTTTGGATATTTACCGGTATTACTGTGTAAAACGGTGGGAGTTGCTTTTTGAATGTTCCTTTCATGATCGTGTTTTACATCTCATAGCACATAGATCGATTAACGTCATTGCGTCATCACACTTTCCACACATTCTCCAGAGTTTCATGTAATTTCTGGTGTTTCATTTTGAATTCTTCGACTTTGAATGCAGTTAGGCACTTTCACTTCCATTCAGGAACATTTCATGCATGATAAACTGAGGTATTGGATGCAAGTATGAAGTAAGGACTGCTGGAAGAGTGTTGTTTGATAGCCGGATGGAAAGAAAAAGCATGTGTGTCCGTGGTCCTTTACTGACTCGGTAACTGCAGAGGTCAAACAACTGTGTGTGTATTGGCTATCCTGTCGCAAAACACGGCGAAAAGTCCTACATGACGGTAATAGTTTGATTGCGGTGTTTACATGTTTGTACTACACTTCAATGATGCCACTAAAATAGAAATACTACACGTCTTAATTCAATTTCTGTTTAGTTGTATTATGACTTCAGTGAAAGTAAGGTAATCAAAAATCCCTGCTTTGACACTTTTTGCATATTTCTGGCCCAACGTTATGGTTAAGAAGTAAATTGTTCTATATTTATACTATTTCAGATGGGTTTATCCTCTGATTTACCTTCGATAGGTAACAAAAAAAACATTCACAAAACTCTAAAAGAGACAGACAATACAACATCTGCATTGTCTTGTTTTTAAATAGTTATATGTGGAAAAATTTGCATTCTTTGGTTAAGGAAGTAAATACTATTTGATTTGAATATTATAAGTTTAATCTGATTTACCTTCCACAGGTAAAAGTAAAGCATCCACAAAGGAGACAGATACAAAAACATCTGCATTGTCTTGTTTGTAAATATTTTGCATGACAAAATATTTTTTTTTTGCATATTTTCAGCTCAACTTTATGGTTAAGGATTAAAAGTTACTATTGTGATACTATAAGTTTACTATTATTGGTTTCGTCCTCTGATTTACCTTTCATAGGTAAGAAAACAGCATCCACGGGAGACAGATACTAAAACATCTCCAATGTCTTGTTTGTTTATGTGGTAAATTAGCACTTTTTGCATATTTATATACAACCATATATACATACAACCATATATATATATGGTTATGGAAGTAAATAGTGTCTATTTTGATACTATATGAGTTGGTTTTATCCTCTGATTTACCTTCCATAGGTATAAAAAGCATCCATACAGGAGACAGATACTAAAGCATCTGCATTGTCTTGTTTGTAATTTTTATACATGACAAATTATATATATATTATGCATATTTCTGGCCCAACATTATGGTTAAGGACTTAAATAGTGTCTGTTTTGATGCTATTTGAGTTGATTATTAGTTTCATCCTTTGATTTACCTTCCACAGGTAAAAAAAAGCATCTACAAAGGAGACAGATACTAAAACATCTGCATTGTTTTGTTTGTAATTCTTATACATGAAATATTTGCATTATTTTGCATATTTCTGGCCCAACATTATGGTTAAGGAAGTGCATAGTGTTAATTTGATATTATTTCAGATAGGTTTATCCTCTGATTTACCTTCCATAGGTAACAAAAACATATTCATAAAACTCTAGACCAGGGGTGCCCAAACTTATTCTTATGATGAGCCAAAAACCAAACTTGATTGAGTCTAGTGGGCCGAAATTAAACATAGTCGCCATGGGTAATTTCCTAATTTGTTTAATAATATAAAAAATGACTTGAAAACATAGCTTTATATTACAGTATTTTATATATTTTTTTCCATTTTATGATGAACTTATTACAGTAAAAACAAAACAATCTAATTTATAACAGAATTAAGGCCCGTGCACTCCGAGACGTTTTTTGCTCGCGTTTTCGGTCGACGTTTCACGCCTCATGACTAAATAAAGGGCATCAATGTGATTGTGCACACCAACGTGCAAAACGCCAGGCGTAAAAGCGTCATTTTCAAAGAAACGCCTCATGCTCGTTTTTTAGTTTTGACGTGCCTCAAGCGTGTCAACTTTCTCTTTTCTTCTTCTGTTACAAGCGGGTTTCAGAAGCTTAAGGCCACCCTGTGCGCCATCTAACGTCAAGGAGTGATTTTGCATACTCGTCTGCTCGACGCCAGAGAAAATCGCTTGGGCTTGAATGCGGAAAAACGTCTCGCAAAACGCTGACGATAAACACAAACGAAAAGCATCCTGGTGTGTACGAGCCTTTACACTAGTTTTTGCCTTGATTTGCTCGCCGATGTCTTCTGCATAGTCCTCTATCCATCGAGTGACAGTATTTCAATTTGATAAAATCAGTTTTATTTACAACATTTCATTGAAATATTTAATTTTAGTTTGCTTTTTTTTTGTAGCTCAGCAATAAAACAATACAGGTCACGTTAAATTAGAGATTACAATCTCTGTGTTAAAGGCATTCGCCCCAACCTTCTCCATCATATTCACTCTCCTCTCAGAGGGGATAGTGGGCCAAACCAAAGGTTACAGTGGGCCAATTTTGGGCCCTACTTTGTGCATCTCTGCTCTAGATAGACAATAAACAACCGCATTGTCTGGTTTGTAATAGTTATATGTGGAAAAATAGCATTTTTTGCATATTTCTGGCCCAACATTATGGTTAAGGAAGTAAATAGTACTACTTTGATACAATTTGAGTTGAATATTATTGGTTTTATCCTCTTATTTACCTTCCTGGGGTAAAAAAAAAACCACTCACAAAGGAGACAGATACTAAAACATCTGCATTGTCTTGTTTGTCATTGTTATACATGCCAAAAGAGCATTTCTAGCATATTTCTGGCCCAACATTATGGTTAAGAAATAAAATAGTGTCTATTTTGATACTATTTGAGTTAAATATTACTGGTTTTATCCTCTAATTTACTTGCCATGTGTTAAAAAAAAGAAAAGAAAGCATCCACAAAGACTCTTAAAGAAAGTGAATTATCTGCATTGTCTTGATTGTAATTGTTACACGTGAAAAACGAGCATCTGTTTCTCTTGTGATCCGCATGACAGCACAGGGAGAGATCAAAGAGAACCAATGAACTAAGGAAAAAACAACACATGACCCGGTGAAATAACAACAGTCCTTTCTGAGTGCGCTCCATACGCCGTTTACACTGCCTGGGCCAGAAAGCTGTAACCAGACCCGCCGCAGGCCGCAGGACACTTGACCTGACGTCCAAAAGTCAGTCGACTCCCCGAATTAAAGGCTACAGAAATATTAAGTCCTCCAAAAAGCAATGGGATATGAATTTGGCTTTTAATGCGTAAGATCCTCCCGCCTTCGAAAATGGGGAGAGAATGAAAAATATGAGTAAAAACAACAGGCGTTCCAGGCCTCGGGCTCATCGAGTACGGTAGTCATGAACTCATCGGCTCGTGTGGGTGTTGGTCTGATTTTATTGCCAGTAATACACACATACGCGCACACGCATATCAGAGTTGTGCATTTTTTGGAGCGGTTCTTGTTGCTTTTAGTTTTGAAATAAAGAGGAAGAACGTGTCAGGGCAAGAACTTGAATTCCTCTCCATATCTGAAATGCTTGTTGGTAGATAGAAAGGAACTGAGGCAGCCTTTGTACTTCACGCATGTGTCTTAAATAATCAGGAAAGCATGTGTGAATGAGCAGGAGAGACTCACAGGAGGGCGGATGATCGTTTCACACCTGTCCTGTCATTGCAGAACAGCTGAGCAAAAGCCAGACTCTTAATCACAACATTTACTTTGGGATGTTTTGCTGCAATTGCATTAGATATGTGAACCTGGACCACAATACCATTCACACGTGTCAGTTTTATTAAAGACCGCCTATTATGAATTAAAAAAGGTCACATTTTGGTTCAAGGGTCTCCAACAACAGGCTGATATGTGTGCAAAGTCAAAAAACACTTTCATTGTCTTATAATATGCATTTATTTTTACCTACTTTTACCCAGCGACTCCCATGATTCATTCAGCGATTCATTTATACCAAAACCCCTTCTTAGCGTGAGGCTAATCTGAGCCGATTAGTCCGATGACCCAGTCTTGAAGTAGTCAGAGTGCAGAGTGTATGTGTGAGCCCAGTGCAGTTAAACACCAGCATATCGCTCTATTATTAACCACAACACACATTCAGTATTAATCCACACAGTCGCAAAATCTGAACTATTTTGAAACTTGACCGCCGCACGGGTGTAGGAACAGCTGACGGTGGCCATAGTAAGGACAAACTGCAGTGGATCGTAAGCTCACAAACGCAGTAAACGGTAAACAAAGCAGAACACGTTGCATTTTCAACGTGGTTTTAGATGCGATATGACTATAAAGTCTTAACCAGATACAGTACAAGCCGCGTGGAGTGGTTTCAAGTAACAGAACACAATTAAATACATAATTTGCAAGCTATAGAAAACAAGGAGGTGACCGTTTTAATCGCACGCAATTACACTTGTGAAATGGAGGAAGAAACTGGTCCATGAACTGTGTGCTGTAAAGTTCCTGTAAAGCTCTAACAAAGTCCTATACATCAATAGTCTTTTCTGATCCTTCCTTTAACAAACGGCTAACGAATCCCCTGTTGTAAGTGTGTAGATTGCTGAAAAACTCATCAGAAAAACACAGATCAAGGCTGGAGCTGTAATGCTGAGGTATTTTTGCAAATATAAACTTCAACCACAGAGTCTTCACAGCATCATCTTTGGGTAGGGAAAATAACACTTTCTACAGTGTTTGTGGGCGGGGTCGGGGGTTTAAATTTTCCCGAGTCTGCACGCGCAACAAATGAGCTGGGCTTAAGTTCGATATTGACGTCACGCCGGCACGGCTAAAAACTCATCATCGCACTGATTCATTCAAACCACTCTGAGTCGACTCTTTTAAAGATGAATCAGTAGTTTTAAACTTACCGAAACACTGTGCACTTTCAGATTTAAGCCTTAGCTGGATATTTCACTTTACTTAAAGCTGTGTTACACACCGCATGGAAGGAAAACCCATAATAGGGCTTTTTAATTGAGAAATAAGCTTTCCAGTGATACAGGATTGGACAATTTTTGACCAAGATACAACTATTTAAAAATCTGGAATTTGTATGTTCAAAACAAGTCATGTATATTAATATTGTGATATTAATATATGTGTTATTGTTTAATCTATATATTTTTAAATCAAGACACTTGACTGTGTAAAAAGGAGCAAAATGAGACTGCTGTACTGTAAAATGACTGGTACAAGAAAATAGCCTTTTAAATTGTCTAAATGATGTGTTTTTATAATTGAAGGGTCCATAATGTTACCTCAAAAGTACATTTTTGGTACATTTGAATACTAATATGTAGCTATGAGATCTTTAGGTACAAATATGTAGTTTTTGAAAAGATACTGCTCCAGTGACAGAACTCTTACCTTTATTTCGCTTAGCAACGCACATTACTAATGAAAAATTGAGGGTTTTTTATATTTACAGTAGAAAATTTACAGAAAAAAATCGCAACGGAACAAGATGTTTAGTTGTTATTCTAATGGCTTGAAATAAAAATCGATAATTTCGACTCTATTGACATAAATATAGCCATACAACATAATAGTTTTGTGGCTTTGTAGTCCATGGTCACATATTATGTCAAACGTAGTCTACTGACTCCTTTTCAATTTTAAAAATAACATGACGATACCAGAATTTATGTTGATTGGACACCAATGGCCATTGTATTCACACACTCAATTGTTAGCGGGAAATTACGTTTTGAAATTTCTGGACCATTTGATTCCGAAGTCGGTACTTGACAACCGTACAGAATATAAAATTTCGAACTAAGTAATTAAAGTACAAATTATGAGCTAAAAGTAAAATTGACATACTAAGTCATTAAGCAAAACGGACAAAGATAAACAGAATCAGATGAAATTATGAGATAAAACTGTGTGAACTTGAGTCTTTCTCCTTTAAAAACACAAAAAAGCTAAGTCACTGAGAGTTTTTAGTGTCATTTTAAAGCACAAACGTATATGCAAAAATTATTTTCTAAGTATTTTAAACTCATGTTACAGTACAGCAGTCTCATTTTTCTCAATTTCTACACAGTCAAGTGTCTTGATTTAAAAATATATAGATTAGACAATAACACATATATTAATATCACAATATTACTTATCACAATATCACTTTTGTGCCAATGCTAATGCTAACTCGCATGTTGAATGCTCTTTTTGGCACTAAATGTTGTTTTAACAGGTTTGCTGTCAAATTCATCTTAGATTAAATTTATACTTATATTTTTTTGTCATGATCAAATCAGTTTGTGAACAATAATAACTAATAAGCTCAAGTGCACTAAATGTATGAAGTTCACTCAGGCGTACTAGCAAAATATGTAGTATTTCATGTGGAAAGAGTGCCCTAACCTGATTTCACCAAGTAGGACATGTTCCTGAATTAACGTCTATGTTGATCCTGTAACAACATTCCAATCAGCCAATCAGAACTAAAGGATATATTTACCGTTTATGTTAGGTTTAGGCTTATGGTTAGGTTTATGCACTTCTATATTGTTATACAACTATTATTCCCTTCTGATTTTGGGAATCATTTACAGTTACGGTTGGGTTTTGGGGTAGCGAGTAGGTATTACATTTTTGAACTAAAAGATTTTCCAGGATCAACATAGATGTTAATCCAGGATCGCATCGTATGATCGTGACGTGCTTGTAAAACAAACATCTTGTTAAATTGAACATATTTCTATATTTCTAAAAGTGTTTAAGCTTGAAGAGTATGCTCGTGCGGATATGTTGGCCTCCGTTACAGTTTGTTTCTTCCCTTCTGGTGTCTGAGAATTTGCTCTGGGATAAACTGAGCTGTGACTGTTTTTCCAGTCTGAAATTCCTCCGTGTTTCCATGCCGGTGCTGTTAGACACATTAAACACAGCTCTGCGGCTTCAGGTCAGTTATTCTTTGTGTTATTAACATTCACTTCACCTCAAAGACTCAGAGAAAGCTCTGATCCTGCAGTTAGCATCATGCTATGCTACATAGCAGACTATTATATTTTGTTTGTGTGTGGTATTAAAGTGAAGTTTGTCATAATTTGCTTAATTTAAGTAAATATAACAAGTTTGTTGCTGTATTACAAAAGAGCTACGACAATTTATTGCGTTAACATGGAGGAAAGTAAGATTTTGTTAGAAATGTTAGCTTTGAATGCTAATTGGTTAGCTTACTAACTGGAAACACAACAGAATGTGTACTCTTCACATTTCACTTTATTTTAAATAGCCTGAAATGTGATTTTGTAATTCAGAAGACTGTCTGTCACCACACAAATCTACAAGCTGTATGATTTTCTCCCCAGAAAAATCTTTTAGCGCTCCAAGGGAGTTAGCTTGCCATTAGAAAGCCTCTAAACTTCCCCTCAGAGTAAACAGAAGCCATATTTACTTGTGCTTATTTAGGGAAACAAATAAACAGACGTCACTAACCACACAAATTATAAAAGGACAGTTTATGGATGTTCAGCTTCCTCTTCTTGTTTTGCATGTTTGAAAAATACAAAACAAGAGGAATTCACTTTGTTCCCGTCATTCATGGCGTGTGTTAATGTTTAGCATGTCTATGGTACATTAGAGATGACAAATCTAATTAAACCTCACTTATAAGGTTTTGCCCTCAGAGAACAAACTGAGGAAAACCAGATGAGCGAAATGGCTGATATGCAAGCACGTTTGCAGCTCATAAGGATGATTTCTGAAGGATAATGTGACTCTGAACTGAAGGAAAGTGTGATAGATGTGAGTGCTGGACTGTGCCTGGTACTGCTGGACACTTGGTTTGTCCCTCCATTGTGGAAAACTTGCCCACAGTTTCTCTCATTGTTGATGAAGATACAGGAAAACATTATGGATTTACTTTGCTCTGTCATGTAAACATATCACTGTACGTACATTATTGTAAGCTCAGTACTGAACAATAGGATTATTTAATTTACTTAAAAAGTGAGCAAACCTGTTGAAGTTAAAAGCGACAAGTTGACTTAAAGTGTTACTTGGAACTGTTAAGTTGATTTAACTCAACTTAATTTTATAATTCTGCAAAATGTATTTACTTTAAATTAAGGCTATGGGTTTACTCACTTATTTTAAGTAAACTCAACGAATCGCTTTAAAAGAAACAAGTTTCTTCAACATTTTAAGTAAAATGTAAAACTAATCTCTTTAAACACAACAGGCTTACTCAATATTTTAAGTAAAGTCATTTTAAAAGCAAGAGGTTTACTCGCTTATTTTAAGCGAACTAATTATTTTTAAAAGCAACAAGTCTACTCAATATTTTAAGTAAAGTCAACTAATCATTTTAAAAGCAACAGGTTTACTCAATATTTTAAGTAAAGTCAACTTATCATTTTAAAAGCAACAGGTTTACTATATTTTAAGTAAACTAATCATTTTAAAAGCTTAGGTTTACTCATTTTAAGCAAAGTCAACTAATCGCTTTAAAAGTAACAAGTCTACACACTTATTTTAAGTTAAGTCTACTAACTGCTTTAAAACAACAGGTCTACGCACTTATTTTAAGTTAAGTCTACTAATCGCTTTAAAAGTAACAAGTCTACACACTTATTTTAAGTTAAGTCTACTAACCGCTTTAAAAGCAACAGGTCTACACACTTATTTTAAGTTAAGTCTACTAATCGCTTTAAAAGCAACAGGTCTACGC
>CAIGQQ010033312.1:465264-475738 GCA_903798035.1 Danio albolineatus
AAATAAACCCACAGAGCGGGTTTGTGTGACTTCTGCTCACTTCCAGGCACATTTAATCAGAAGAAATGTTCATCCATCTCCCCTCAGGCGGCAGGAGATTCCTCAGCTTAAGTGAAAGTAAGTTTCCTGATCGGATACAGACCGAAAGCCATATGATATTCATCAGCGACTCAAATGAATCACAGCAGGCTTGCGGAGAACATCTCTTCCACGCTGTCCGGTACTAATTTCTCCTAGTGTTATTAAGACAAAACATGTTTTTTGTGAACTCCTTGGGCAAGAATCCAGAGATTCAGCATATCAGATGGAAACACTTCAGTATTAGCATTAGCGTTTAGCACACATTCAGGGTGTTTCTAAATTCGTGTCCTCCATCTGATGTGCCCTTAGGAAAAACTTGAGAGGATTTTGAGCTTGTGTTAATGGTTTTTGTTTGAAAAGTAGGCTAATCTTTATTTTTAGTTGCTAGGTTTAAGGGGTTTATGTAAGTCTGCAGTCTGTTGTTAAGAGTTGTGTGGGTTTTTTACAATGCCTTTGGTCAAACTGTAAAACTTGTCTCAAGTTTCAGATTGTAAATGTGGATGTTTACTGTTTGCACTCTTAGTAACTGAGGACCAAAATGTAAACCTTTGGGTTTAGTGATGTTTTACTATGCTTTAACATGTTAAATTCTGAGCAGATTTCCAATGCATTAATGATAATAAACACAAAGAAGTCAACATGAAATCAGCATTGACCCTCTTTACATTCTTAGTACTATATAAGCATGTTTGTGCCACAGGATTATTATTATTATTATTTTTTTTTACATTTTTTGACACTTTTTTTTTTGCTGTTCTTAAGATTATAACTTCGTAATTTCAACTTTTTTTTCATAGAATTGTCACTTTTTTGCTGCTTGTTTAAACAACTTGTGTAAAATGAGCTGAAACACAATTCTTGAGTTTTTTTGACAACCTAATTGTTTTATGTTCAATCCACTTAAATTGTGTTAATCAAGTTAACTTAATCGATTTGTGTTAAAACTATTTTTTACTATGTAAATTTACTTTTTCCACAATTTTATATTTTGTATTTATATATATTTTATATTTTAAGTTTATATTTTGAGATTATTTTTAAAGTATCATGACTATTTCTGTCAAGTACGAGTTTATTGAGCTTTTTACAATTTTGATATAATATCTCGCAATTCTAAAGTTCGTAGTATTGCAATTTTAATTCTAAAACCTGTGAGTTTACAGGGTTTCTTGCAGTTTTGAGTTTTTAATCATGCAATTCTCTAAAAATAATGCTTTATTTTACAATAGAACATTTATTTAAGTTTAATTTAAGCTTATAATTTGAGTTAACATCTAACAAATCTGAAGTTTTTTTATCACAATTACTAAAACTTTACTTCTTCAAATTGAGTTTATAGGTTTCCTTGCATAACTTTTTAGCAATTCTTTGTTTATGATCTCACGAATCTGACTTTTATTCTGGTATTGCGACTTTATTTAACGAAACTGACTTTAGCATTGTATAATCTCAAGGTTCTGACTTTTTTCTTAAAAATTTTCCTTGCATTCATCATGATTCTAACGTTTTTAGTTACAACTAAATCGCGACTTTGATTTTCTTGCGTTATTTTATTTTTTGCAGTTCTTCGTTTATAATCTCGCAATTTTGACTACTATGACTTTATCTCTTGAAATTAAGTTCATGGTTTTCCTTGCATTCATCATAATTCTAACTTTTTTCTTAATTGCGACTTTTCTTGAAATTGTTTATGTTTTAATAAATTAGCATTAATTTCATGCAATTATTTGTTTAAATCTCACAATTCGATTTTTTTCCTCTGAAATACGACTTTACTTCTTGAAATTGAGTTAATAGTTTTTCTTGCATTCATCGTAATTCAAACTTTTTTCTCCTAATTGCAACTTTATTTCTTGAAATTATGTTTACGTTATAATAAATTAGCGTTAATTTCATGCGACTCTTAGTTTATCTCACAAATTAGATTTTGTTCTTCTGAACTATGACTTTACTTTTTAAATTGAGCTTTTACGTTTTCATGGATCATTTCTTTCCCGCAGTTCTTATAGTTTTTTAATGTTACGTGTCTAACTTTTTCATCTGAATTGCGACTTTTTTTTTAACTAAGCTGACTTTTGCATTAATTTATTCTCGCTGTTCTTTTTTTGAAATTGACTTCATAGTTTTCCTTGCAACGTAATTCTAACTTTTTTTTTTCTTAATTGTGACTTATTGTGACTTCGGTTTTCTTGTGTTCATTTATTTTATGCAATTCGCAATTCAAAATGTGTTCCCTTTTGATCTACGATTTTATTTCCTGAAATCAAGTTTACACGTTTATTTCTTGCATTTATTTCTCGCAGTTCTTAGTTTATAATCTCACAGATTTGACTTTGTTTCCCTGAATTTAACTGACGTTTGCATTCACAACTTTATTTCCTGAAATTAAGTTTATCGATTTTCTTGTGTAAATTTATTTCTGGCAATTTTGACTTTTTTTTTCTTTAAATTATGACTTTATTTCTTGAAATCAAGTTTTTCATGCATTCATTTATTTCTTACAGTTCATAGTGAAAATTTCGCAAGCTTTTTTTAATGAATTGGGACGGTTTCTTGCCATTCTGACTTTACATCGCACAATTCTAACTTTTTTCTAAAGATTGAAAGTTGTTAACAGCCAAGTCTGCAAGATTCTAAATTTGATTTAGACTGCAGCTAGAGCTGCGCACCGATGGATTACTCTTCAGCGTTTGAACTCTAAGTAGTGAATATTAAACAACACTGAACTGAACTGAACTCAGCTATATACTAGCTAATAATATACTAGCTAATAACTAAACTGCCATTTTCAATTTACTATAACCTTCTATGTGAAGCTGCTTTGACACAATCCACATTGTAAAAGCGCTATACAAAATAAAGGTGATTTCTGAGGAAAAAAATTCAGAAAATTCACAAATGTAAAAAGAAAAATCTTTTTTTTTTTTAATTCTGTGGCATAAATAAGCTTCCATAACAAAAATGAATCCCACATTTATGTTTTTCAGTTGTGAAAAATCAAACCCAAACTTACAATGTTTATTTTTAAAATTCCAAAATAGTTTGCATTACTAAAATAAAAAACACTTCAAACTTCATGTTGACTTAAACGTGACCACAAGGCTCCCATGTCCCCCCGAGTTTTTGTTTTTTTGATGTCCAGATGTTTACATGTGCCCACAGAAGGAAATGTTCATGGTTTTCGTATCAGTTGAAGCAGCACTGAAAAATCCCTTGGGGCTTTTCTTTTCTGG
The DNA here is from genome assembly GCA_903798035.1 of Danio albolineatus. Classification (NCBI taxonomy): domain Eukaryota; kingdom Metazoa; phylum Chordata; class Actinopteri; order Cypriniformes; family Danionidae; genus Danio; species Danio albolineatus. The sequence goes on from CAIGQQ010033312.1 coordinate 468,579, forward strand.
TAAAATTGGGGGAAAAAATGCTCTTAATTCTCTGGAAAACCTTGGATGGCCAACAGAGCGTGTGTCGGGTTTTCGCGACTGCCTTCTCATGCTTTAGTCATTCCAAAAACACAGAAAAAAGACTTTTCCATTACTGGACCAATCCAAATATTCCTCTTTTCCTCACGTTTGCTCAGATAAAGATGGATTGTACACAATCTGAGGGAACTAAATATTTGCAATGAGCTGAAATACCAAACAAATAAAAACAACAACTGCAGAAATTGACTTTTTTTTTGTTTCGGAGGGAATGAAGTCCTCGCACGGATGATTTTTTTGGACTCTTCAAGGACGTGCGAGGCCTGTTTCCTCGCTGTAGGATTTGTATTAAGTGTAGACTTTTACAGAGTTCTGGTGTTAAACAGGGGATCTGAATAAAGAGATCTCGAAATACATAAAACGCTGTGTTTCTGGTGTAATCTTTGGTTTAGGAAAACCGTTGACTGGCACAGAAAAGGTGAAGATTTATGAGTATTTGCATGCTGCTATAAACCAGACAGTACAATGGCTTTGAGATTTGAGCTTCAAACTAAAAAATACCACACTCACTTTTTTTTTAAGGGGGGTCATTAGGGAACTTGTAGAAACATAAAAATATTAATAACAACGTTAAAACCATTAAATTATTTTTTTATATGAAATGTATATTTGTGAGTAATTTAATTTTATTCTAATTTGTGTGAGATTATATGTATATATGAGAAAATTTGACTAACTGTTAAAGAAACAACTAAAATACACAAACTCAATTTATCTTGTTTTACTTCTATTAAATCTTCTATTAAATCCTATATTATTTTATTAAATCTTATATTAAATACTATATTATTTAGCCTTGCAATTCTGACTTTTTTTCCTCTGAATTCTGACTTTATTTCATAAAATTGAGTTTATTTTAATGCATTTGTTTATTTATTGCAGTTCTTACTTCGTAACCTTGAAATTCTGACCTTTTTCTGCATTATCTGATGAGTCTCGATTTCTGCTGAGACATCGGATGGTAGACTCAGAAATTGGCATCAACAATATGAAAGCATGGATCCATCCCACCCTTTTCAGACCCCCAAAAAAGGACTGGCAACAAATCTAGCAACTTTTTTGGTGTTACTGGAGACTTTTATAGACTGTCATGTGTCCGAACTGTATCGTTCCTACTCTTCTCAACGACCAGCGGGTGATGCCATCGGCCCCTCCCCCGCCTCAGAGCACTTACAGGCAGCTCAGACCTCATATACAGTACAGCAGTCAGTCTCTCATACCTGCAGCCAGCAGATCGTTCCTCTGCGTACCGATGGCAAATGTTTTAGCACCCACAGCATGACCTATTTTCCTTGTAACGTTACAGTCAAACCAATCTGCATTGTTTTAAATTTAACAATTTAATAATTAGTCCGTTTAGTCTCTTCTTGTTCACAATCAGAGATTTTCGTGACAGTTTTGGAACTTGTGTGAGTTTATTACGTCTGAGAGATTGCGAATTCATTATACATCTATACTGATATATTGTATTTAAACAATACATTTAATTAAATTGACATGCGTATATAAAGCGTAGTGCAAATATCAATACCCCGTTATTAACCATAAGCTGTTAAACAAAAACTGCTGGACGTGGTGACGTCAGTATTATGCAAATTGACTTATGACACAATTTAGCGACATTTACCGATTTTTTTCAAGCAGATCTTAGCCGTTTTCATTGAAAACAGTTGCCAACACTCATCCATCCTGCCTTGTTTCAACGGTTCAGGCTGGTGGTGGTGGTGTAATGGTGTGGGGGATATATTCTTGGCACACTTTGGGCCCATTGGTACCAATTGAGCATCTTGTCAATGCAACAGAACTACTACTAAAGTATTGTTACTGACCATGTCCATCCCTTCATCACCACAGTGTACCCATCTTTAGATAGTTACTTCCAGCAGGATAACGCGCCATGTCATAAAGCACGAATCATCTCATCTGGATTCTTGAACATGCCAATGAGTACTTCAATGAGGCTTCCACAGTCACTCAATAGAGCACCTTTGGGATGTGGTGGAACGGGAGATTTGCATCATGAATGTGCAGCCGACAAATCTGCAGCAACTACATGATGCTATCATGTCAATATGGACCAAAATCTCTAAGGAATATTTCCAGTACTTTGTTGAATCTATCCCATGAAGGATTAAGGCAGTTCTGAAGGCAAAAGTGGGTCCAACATGATACTAGTAAGCTGTACCTAATAAAGTGGCCGGTGAGTGTACATCAAAACATAGTTTACAGATAGTTTACACATTAAATTGATCTTGTTATAGAATCTTTGAATGATTGTTTTGATCGCTTATCAACAATCAAATACTTACACATCTATATTTATGAAACGCCAAGACTAACTACAAAGGTATGACTTGGTGGTATAAAAGGTGACCCAAATCTGTTTCCCCTAAACGTTAATGTAAAACACACACCTCTGTATGCGTAAAAAAAAAAAAAAATCAAACAAGATTCCTCTGGAGGTCAAAGCCTCATATTTCAGGCAGATCTGAAAGGGCAGGCATCTTGTGTGCAGATGAGCAGCTGATATAACAGCTGAAAAACCGGGAGAAAAGCCCAGAAAACACGACCAAACCGAGATAACAGATTTACAGATTCCCGCTCCTCTTCTGATTAAACAGCATCAGGGACACACAGCTCTTTCTGAAGCTCTGCGTTATGAGATGTGTTTTCTGACATTTACTCCTCAGCGTTTCTCCATCTGTGACCCCTGAAGTGAACACATCCATAAATACTGCCTGCAGAGTCTCTTCATGTTTAATCCAGAAGAAAGAATCAGACTAAATACAGGCCAAAGGTCTTTCGGCAGCTTAAGGTGGAATTACAGAGTCAAATTTACTCTGTTTGAAAGTAAAAGCAACTGAATGAACACTGAGCAGCTGATATTGTGCTGTAGTGATGATACTCTACTGGATGTTATTTCAGTATATTTTAAATTTATAGTATTATTTTAGAATTGTATTCGCGTATTGCATATATATAGGCACAACAATCAGCATATCGGCTTATTGTACTTGGAGATGACCTCAATAACAAACTATTTTTGTCATTGCAATTTATATTTACAAATTCACAAATAACGTTAAAGCCATTTTCAATGACATTTACCTTCTACCTCACCGGAGTCAAAGTTTATAATTGGATATTTACCTAACAGGACATTTAATAGTATTTATAATAGGACATTTACCTTTTTAACATCAATTTATAGAATCTAAATAACCTTAAGAATGATGAGTATTGTAAAGAGTTAATGGCTATTTGTGTTATTATGCTGTGATAATTATTAAATATAAGTGGCATAAAGTGATGTAAAAATGACAATAATATCGCTTATCGTGATTTCTTTGACAACAATATATCATGCAACAAAAATTCCTTATTGTGACAGGCCTATGTAGGCAGCTTAAAATATGATGTAATTCCTTTAGGTTAAATTAAGTTGAATCAGATCTTTAGGTATATTATATAATAAACAACAAACATATTTTAAATCTTACAAAATATTTATTTCTATAAAACAAATGCTGTCAAATAGAACTTTATATCCGTGAAAGAACCCTGAAAAAATATTCTGAGATTTGAATTAATCTACATGTGCAAGCAAATGCTATTATATATTTATTACATAACGATTAAGGGTTGCCTTTCATTATAGAACACATAATAACCCATTTAACTAGTTGTGGAAAAGGGTTTTACTGAAAAAAAAAATTTTACTTATAAAAATAACAAGAATAAGTGTTTAAAAAATGTACTGCTCTATAATAATATATATATTGTATGTATATATATATATATGTACATATATATATGTATGTATGTATGTATGTATGTATATTACCAGTCAAAAGTTTGAGGTCAGTAGGATTTTTAGGTGTTTAAAATAAGCTTCTGCTCATCAAGGCTGCATTTATTTAATCAAAAGTACAGTACAAATTGTGAAATGTTATTGCACTATAAAATAACTGTTCAAAAGTAGTTTATCATTTAATTTAATAATTAACTACTGTTTTCCCAGTGTTGGGTTGCAGCTGGATGGACATCCACTGCGTAAAACATATGCGGGTTAAAGTTGGGGTTCATTCCGCTGTGGCGACCCCAGATTAATAAAGGGACTAAGCCGAAAAGAAAATGAATGAATGAATTTATTCCAGTGACTTTAAAGATGAATTTTCAGCTTCATTACTCCAGTCTTCAAAGTCACATAGTCCTTCAGAAACTACTCTAGTATTTATTATTGTTATGGTTATTATTAATGGTAATAGTAATAAAAGCAATAATAACTGGAGTAATAATTTCATTTGAAACTACATACAATAAGTAATAAATATTTAATAAATAAGTATTTAACAGTTTAACATTTTTTTTTTACATTTAATAAATGTCACCTTGATGAACAGAATAATTTTATTTAAATTAATAAATATAATTAATGATTATTTGAAATAAAAATAAAAAACTGACCCCAAACCTTTGACTGGTATGTATGTATATGAATTAAAAACAATATTATAATAAATATAGGGCAACACCATGGCTCAGTGGTTAACACTGTTGCCTCACAGCAAGAAGGGCACTGGTTTGAGTCCCGGCAGGGTCAGTTGGCATTTCTGTGTTTAAATGCTCTCCCCACACTGGCGTGGGTTTCCTCCGAGTGCTCCGGTTTCCCCACAGTCCAAACACATGCACTACAGGTGAATCGAATAAACTAAAGTGGCTATAGTGTATGTGTGAGAGTGTAAGGGTATTTGCCAGTGATGGTTTGCAGCTGGAAGGGCATCCGCTGCGTTAAACATATGCTGAATAAGTTGGTGGTTCATTCCGCAGTGGCAACCCCTGATTAATAAAAGGATGAAGCCAAGAAGAAAATGAATGAAGTTGGCAGTTCATTCTGCTGTGGCAACCCCTGATGATAAAGGGACTAAGCCAGAATGAATAATAATAATTTATACATAAATAATTATATTAGAAAAAAGTCAGAATTTCGAGATTATAAACTAAGAATTACAGGTAATAGATGAACGCAAGAAAATCTATAAACTTCATTTCAAGAAATAAAGTCGCAGAGGAAAAAAAGTCAGAATTGGGAGACTATACTAATATAATAACATTACAAAAAAATTCTACTTGATTCTATCAATAATGCATTCATTCAATTAGTGTATTTAAGTTGACTCAGTAACATCATATTCAAATTTTGCCATATATATATATATATATATATATATATATATACATGTATATATATACATATATATGGTATTTATTGACTTTGGTGCTATACTACTCACAAACATACAGCACCAAAGTACAGAACCTACCTACAAACAAAATGAAAGCAGCAAATATACTATCACTACTAATACTAATAAAAGCTACAATGTTCTGTTCTGTACTGACTTTAATTTACTGTTTTCTGCTGTATCAGCTTGCTCGCTTTGTCATTCTTTCCAATCCTTGGGTTAACAACAAGATAAAGATGTTCTGACAAGCATAACTCACATATCTTCAGCAATTTCTGCTGACTTTGTGCAGTTTTATAAGCAGGGAGGCGACGGGTTACCAAACTCTGCAGATGTAGAAACTGGATGAGGGCCAGATCTGAAAGAAAGACAGAGGGAGGATAAAAATGTGGACATGTTTAGACCACACCCCCTCATTAAAACCTGCAATGACTCTGCCTCTAACCCCGCCCACTTTCTTCAAGCCAAGCAACGTTCCCAGAAGACAACAGTCACTTCCTCAGAACATCGAGCCTACATTCCTGTCGTGCTTTCAGATCTGCTTAAACAACAGCTCCGAATGGCTCTGCTTTCTCAGACTTCTTCTCATTTATAAAGTCTCGTTTGCATCTGGAAATCAAATCCCTCCAGAGCTGACTATACTGGTGGAGTTCAAGAGCTTAAAGATGACAACGTACAAAATAAACCCAATGCATTTTTTTTGTCAAGTGACACTGATCCGCACACACATCCACACATGCGATTCACATTCACGGTAATGCTTCGGCAGTGAGATCATGGTACAATAGGGTTCTAGAGCAGTCCAATTATTGAGCAGTGGGATCATAACGCACAGTGAGATCATACAGCAGTAAAATGCTGATACACGCTGTAAAGTGAGGCAGTATCACAGAGTGAGGTTGTAGAGCAGTGCAGTATGTTATAGAGAAGATAGCTTTTAAAAATTATAAAACAGTGTAAAGTGTTGCAGATCTACAGCACTTAATGAGATTACAATAGAGTTTATATACAGTGAGGGAAAAAATCATTTGAAGCCCAGCTGATTTTGTAAGTTTGCCCACTAACAAAGAAATGATCAGTCTATAATTTCAATGGTAGGGTTATTTGAATAATGAGAGACACAACAATAACAAAAAAATCCAGAAAAATGTGTTTCAAAAAAAGTTAGAAGTTAATTTGCATTTCTATGAAAGAAATAAGTATTTGATCCCTTTGAAAATTGTGCTTTAGTACTTGGTGGCAAAACCTTTGTTGGCAATCACAGAGGTCTGCCGTTCATTGTACTTGGCCACAAGGTTTGCACACATCTCAGTGGGGAATTTGGCCCACTCCTCTTTCTCCAAGTCATTAATGTTTCGTGGCTGATGTTTGGCAACTCGAACCTGTTTTGGATCATTGTCATGCTGGAGTACCCAAAGGAATTTCTTTAAAGTAGAGCATTTCTAGAGCAGCAGGTTTTGAGATTGACTAGAACAGTTTGTATAGAGCAGTTCTAGAGCAATAATGAGCGGTTATGCAGAGGAGTGTAGCTTGGGTAACGCACTTCTAGAGTAGTAAGTATTATGATAACAATTCTAGAGCAGCAGGTTTTGAGATTGACAAGAACAGTTTGTATATTGTAGAGCAGTTCTAGAGCAGTAAATACTAAAACTGAAGAGGAATGATTCTTTAAATTAGAGCATTTCTACAGCAGCAGGTTTTGAGATCGACCAGAACAGTTTGTATATTGTAGAGCAGTTCTAGAGCAGTAAGTACTGAGACTGAAGAGGAATGTTTCTTTAAAGTAGAGCATTTCTAGAGCAGCAGGTTTTGAGATCGACCAAAACAGTTTGTATA
>CAIGQQ010033312.1:477715-488903 GCA_903798035.1 Danio albolineatus
GGACTGTGGGGGACACCGGAGCACCCGGAGGAAACCCACGCAACCACGGGGAGAACATGCAAACTCCACACAGAAATGCCAACTGGCCCAGCCGGGGATCGAACCAGCAACCTTTTTGCTTTGAGGCGAACGTGCTAACCACTAGGCCACCGTGGCGCCTGTTTAGAGGAATGTAATGTATCTATTAGTTAACACAGTTCTATTGTAGTAAGTAATATGGTTTAAGAAGTGTTAGTACAAAGTAGAGCACTTCTAAATATTGAGAATGAAAAGGAATATTTCTATAGAAAAAAAAGAGTTGTTCTAGAGTAGTAATTATTGAGATCTTATAGGGGAGTTTTTATAAAGTACATCAGATCTAGAGCTGTAAGTGAGACCTTTAAAATATACCAGTTCTAGAGAAGTAAGTATTGAGACTGAAGTGAAATGTTGTTGTTTTTAAGTAGAGCGGTTTTAAAGTAGTACGTTTTTAAGACTGAAGAAGGGAAATGTTTCTTTAAAGTATACCATTTATAAAGCAGCAAGTTTTGAAATTGACAAGTACGGTTTATATAAATTAGTGTTTCTATTGAGTAAAGCAGTTCCAGAATAATAAGTTTTGAGACAGTTAAAAACAAAAATTGTATAAAGTAGGGAGTTTCTAGATCAGGAAGATTGTACAAGAGTGTTTCTAAAAAAAGTGGTCCTAATGAAGTAAGTTACTGATACTTTAAAGTTTCTAGATGGTTATGATCTCAAAAAAGTTGGATTATTGTTCAGAGTTATTCCAGAGCAGCCCTGTTATTAAGCAGACAGTGCAGCAGATTAGTGGATAGTGTTATTGTACAGCAGTTCTAAAAGAATTACACTTTTAATTGATATTTCAGATTACCATTTATTCGGGATATAAAACAGTGAGGTCATAGAGCATGAAATCATGGAACAGTTCGATAGTTCAGGCTGTATAAAACAGAAAGCAGTGACCGTTGCTTTGTTTAAACCAATCCGAGTCAATAATATCACTGCCAATGGGCCTCTGCTGTATTTTCATACTTGCTGACAAATTGCTGGGCGTATAATAGAAGAAATCTAGATACACTAAATAGCCTGATCCTGCTGTGACAAGATGTGTGTTGACTCACTATCCTCAGCATTTTTTTCCTCTGTGTATTTGCTTTACAATGTCTTGGGACAGTTAAATCAAGACACAAACACATCTGACCTGCAAATAAACTTTACATTACAGAGAAAACATGATCTGGAAACTGTCATGCGATGTTTAGAGGACACTTAATGCTTCTTCAGTAGTTGCTTACACACAATTCTCCAGCAAAATCGTTTCATTATAGAGGTTCTCTAAAGATATAAAACCCAAATTAGAAAAAGTTGAGACAGTATGTTAAACGCAAATAAGAAAAGAAAGTAGTGATTTCCAAATTTATTTTGACTTGTATTTCATTGCAGACAATATGAATACAATATATTTCATGTTTTGTCCGGTCAACTTAATTTCATTTGTAAATATACATTCTTTCCTGTCATTCAGACCTGCAACACACTCCAAAAAAGTTGGGACAGGAGCAGTTTAGGGCTAGTAATCGGGTAAAATGGTTTAGTAATAATATCACGATCACCAGCGATCTACATCCAGAGATCGCTGGTTGAAACACACACACACTTTTCATGAACTACAGATCTGCTTGTTTTAGGACTACAATTCCATTCATGCAGCACACACACACACCTGCTCCATATGACACACCACCGGAGAACTGTCAAAGACTGATTACACTCACTACATAAGCAGCACATTCACTCACAGTCGTCGCTGAGTATTGTTATCTGTAAAGTGACCTTACAAAGTGTTTACTTTGTTCCTGTCTTCTGTGGTTTGATCTTAGCCTTGCTTGTTTATCCTTGCCTGCCGCCAGCCTTTTTGACCTTATGCCTGTTTAACGACCACGAGTTTGATTCCCTTTACACATCTGTTTGACCCAGATGACCACAGCTGTACTGACTTTAAATTAAATCTGCGATTGGATCCTCACCGCCGTTGTCAGTGTCACCATCGCGTTACAAATAATGCGATTTGAAACAGGTGATGTCAAAAGGGTGATGGTAATTATGATTGGTTACAAAAGCAGAATCCAAGAAAGATTCCAAAAATGGGCCAAGGAACGCCAGAAAATTATTGAAATGTGGCAAAGGTTACCTTAGCAAAGGAAACTTGCACTGTTCTGTGATGCACCATAAATGCATCAAAGTACATAAAGATTTTGGAGCACAATATGCTGCCTTCTTTAGCCAGGGATGCCTACGTATATTTTAACAAGACAATGCAAAACTACATTCTGCACGCATTACAAAGCCCTGGCTGTGGAGGAAGAGGATACAGGTACTTGACTGGCCTGCCTGCAGTCCCGACCTGTCTCCAATAGAGAATGTGTGGTGCATTTTGAAGCACAACGAAGACCCCATACTATTGCCCACCTTAAGACTTGTTTGCAGGAAGAATGGAACAAAATTACACCTGAAACACTTCATCACTTGGTGTCTTCAGTCTCTAAACAAGTGTTGTGAAAAATTTTTTGAAAAAAAAACAAACAAAAAAAACCAACAACAACAATAAAAATAATCAGAAACACATGAAATAAGGTTTGTTGTATTGTTTGCAACGAAATACAAGTGAAAGCACATTTAGAAATCACTAGTGTTTTCCATACTGTCCCAACTTTCTCTGATTTGGGGTTGTAAAAGTAATACATTATATTTAAGTGCATTTCCAGAGCTCATTCCTTAAACTAACTCCCTAGACTGCACATCATCGATTATCCCGGAGCATCAGACTGTCCATGAAAGCAGAACCAAAAAAAAAACAACAACCTTCCTGCAGTTCAGAGACAATGACGACAAGCCTCAGATCACATACCCAGACATGTACTCTAACTAGGGCACTTAATATTTCCCGCTGGCTGCTTTCACCCATGCTGAGAGCGTTTAATTTTAACTCCTCAACCCCTGTAAACGTATCAGACCAGATCATAAACACGCCGGTCCATTACAAAAGCACTTCGACCAATAAAACGCGAGAGTGCGAGATGATTTCGCCGATTCAGAAGTGACCTCAGATGGAAACAAGGGTGTTGTAATAGCAGACTGGAAAGCAGGAAAAGCTAATTTAGGGGTTGGAAATGTTAACACAGATGCAGGATGTAAAAAACAGAACTGCGGGGCACATTTAACCCAGACGAGACAAACAGAAGGAGAAGGAGCCCTTTCATATGATCGACATATGTGATGGGTCAAGGGAATTTATATAAGCCACTAATTTGCAAAGTTAATTAGTAGTGCTACTACTAATACGAACTTGTTACTGATGTTGTTGTTATTAATTTAAACAAACCCCAAAGCTTAAGTATATTTTATATCCCCAAACAATAAATATAAATTATTGTTACTATACAATTCTTGAATAATAAATATTGATATTGATTGTTGGAGTAAAAAAGTTTGTTATTGTTAAATACACATTTTGGCTTTGAAGAAAGGTTTTGATCCACTTCAAATGTTGACTACTATAGTAATTTGATGATCGTGATACACTTTAAAACCCAACAGTCAACTTTATCAAATGAGTGTAGTAAACTTAAACTTTAAAGCAAGTTAATTCTACTCATTTGAAAAGAGTTTTGTACTCAGTATTGAAGGTAATGAGTTAATTAAATACCTCATCACTTTAACTTAAATGGAGTAAGTTCACAGTACTCGTACAGATTAGATTTTTAACCCAAATGGTTTGTAGCATTCGGCTTCCTTAAACGGTTTGAGTTGCCTTAACTTAGATTTTACAGTACTCAGTCGGTTTTATTTATTGTGTTTTACTATGCTCAAATTGCTTCGTTTACTCAAATGGATTAAGTTCACAGTACTCATTAGGATTAGTTTTTGAACTTAAATGGTTTCTTGCAATCGGTTTCCCCAAATGGTTTGAGTTACCTTAACTTTTTGGGCTTTACATTGTATGATATAGAATGAAAAACAACAATGAAAAAGGTATTCAGATTCATTCTGCTGTGGCGACCCCAGATTATTATAGGACTAAGCCGAAAAAAACCAACGAATGAATGAATGAATATAAACTTGGACAAAATATTTGCAGTTCTTAAAAAAAATATGCACAATATCAGAACTGAGACAAAGCCTATTAAATTGTATTTAAACCTAATAAAGTTGTGATTCTAAGATAAAAGTCTAAAGATGAAATTGTGAGATACAACTAAATAATTCTCAGTAATAAAGTCAGAAAGGCATCAAATCCTAAAATCTCGTAATTGCGAGAAATAGTCAGGTTATGATGTTAAAGAAACTTTAAAAAATGAGAAAATGTAAAAAAAAGTTAAAAAAAGAAAAAGAAACAAAATTTTTAACTTTTAGATATAAAGTCAGAACTGTGAGAAAGACTAGAAATTTCACTAAACAAAGTTAAATAAATATACTGTAAAATGACTAAATATAAAATAAATAATTGATATAAGGCAGCAAGGTGGCTCAGTGGTTAGCACTGTTGCCTCACAGCAAGAAGGTCGCTGGTTCGAGCCCTGGCTGGGCCAATTGGCATTTCTCTGTGGAGTTTGCATGTTCTCCCCGTGCTGGCGTGGGTTTCCTCCGGGTGCCCCACAATCTAAACACATGCGCTATAGGTGAATTGAATAAGCTAAATTGGCCATAGTGTATGTGTGTGAATGCGAATGTGTATGGGTGTTTCCAAGTCCTAGGACAAGTTTGTGGTTCATTCCGCTGTAGCAACCCCTGATTAATAAAGGGACTAAGCCAAAGAAAACGAATGAATGAATGATTAATATAAAAAATAAACTGAAATAAAAAAAAACAATTCAGAATTCTTAGAAAAAAAACACAGTAGAAGCCCAGAAAAGTGCTATAAAAGTGTAAGGAATTATTAAATATTACAATAAAGAGAAATAGTCAAATATTAAAAACTGCAAGATATATTGTTTTCCTGAAATTAATTGATCTTTTTTCTCTAATCTGTGAGAGGAATCATTTTTGGACAAACAAACACAGACACTCACCGAGCACTGCATAGTGACATTTCTGACCATTGACAAGAGAGAAAGGCTGAACTCCGGTGACCCTGCTCTTTTTTTTCTTGACCCTTAACATCTGCCTCTCTTTCTTCAAGACTGAAAGACTCAGCACACCACCAAGCCCTTCTGCATTTCTATGCAAATGTTGTTTCCAGTAGCTGCATTTGAAATGTGAAAGGCAGTAAACAGCACCTGCATCCAGGAACAAATGTACTTACTTTTAAAGGGAAAACTTTTCAGCCATTCATTTACAACACAGTGAAGTTTTGGGGACCTGAAAATAAAATAAAAGACTTTAAAAAAGGTTTCAGCGCAGATGTTTGTAAGCAATTTTGTAGAACTTTGTCAAAAAATGCTGTATTTTGTTCGCTAGACCACTAGGTGGCGACATCACTTTAATAAACGAATAGGAGTAGGATGAAGCACAAGCTTATTATTATTTTAGTTTTACTTTTAATTTCATGATAGCGCGAGACTACATGTGTAATTTGTTTGTACAGCGTCTCTCTACTAATAACTTAATAATACATTTAATAAAACTTCAAATAACACCAATGCAAGTAAAGTTTTTTTAAAAGTAGCAAGAAATATAACTAACATAGATTTAGCTATTCATGTTAAAAATAGCAGTTTACATATTCATATAATAAATTATAAGTTACACATAATAATTAAACTTACAAATATAGATATATATGTTAAAATATTCATTCATTCATTCGGAGAAAACCCACACAAACAAAGAAATACCAACTGACTCAGCTGGGACTCGAATCAGCGACCTTCTTACTGTGAGGCGACAGTGCTAACCACTGAGACACAGTGTTAAAATATAATAGTTATAATTTTATTTATGCAGTTTATGTTCGTATTTGGAAATATATTATATTTCTGGGTGTCACAGTGGCGCAGTGGGTAGCACAATCGCCTCACAGCAAGAACGTCGCTGGTTCGCGCCTCGGCTGGATCATTTCTGTGTGGAGTTTGCATGTTCTCCCCATGTTCGCGTGGGTTTCCTCCGGGCTGCAGCTGTAGGGCATCCGCTACGTAAAACATATTGCTTGATAATTTAGCGGTTCATTCCGCTGTGGCGACCCAAGACTAATAATAAAGGGACTAAGCCGAAAAGAAAATGAATGAATGAATGTTATATTTTTATAAGAGCCCTAAAACCTCAGTGAACCAAATTAGACAGCATAATCACAAATATTTAATTGACAATTAATCGTCAGACAAATTTAGTAATTGTTACAGCCCTATCAGTCACCAAAAACACAGTTTATGCAAACGAATGACCTAAACACATTTAAAATTCAGTTTAGCTCTTAACCATAGAATAATAGTTATATAAACACCTCACTGACCGTTTTTGCTGTTATACGTTAAGTCTAAACATCCGCCATTTTGAGCTGAAAGTAAAAGGCTTATCTTATGAGACTTTGAATGTGCTAGTAAAGACGGGTATCCATATTTTTTCGCATTTTTTGTCTATTTTTTCCACTCATATTGATTCTCTCTGCCAAATACGACAATAATTATCCACTGTGACAACCTATAATCAGACCAACATGGAAAAAAGCAACCCATCATTTATATAATAAAGAACAGGTGCTTCTAACAAACCTGCTTGTTTGCATGAATCTGGTTTAAACGAGATGGATGTATAATTTCAAGCAAAACCCATTAATTGAGTAAACAAAGAAGGTATTTTTACCGTTCACACCGTATATTTACTACATACCTTATGGACCCTTTTCACACTTCCGCGTTCGCGAGGCGGAAGTCGTCATAGTAGGGTAAACACAGCCATGGGGGCCGCTGAAGCGTATGCGTTTAACACTACCTCAAAGATTTGCAGACCTTTACATTTGGAAATGTCGACCGGCTTGACCAGATGAATTCATCGACATTTAAGTAAAAGATTGACAAAGGTTACAAGTTTTTTTTACGAGGGATATCTGCGCGAATACGTAGGTAAGGCAGTCAAATACGTGATTATTATTGCAAGGGCTATTGGTAAGCGAACTCCTTTGGGGTTTCATGGTACAGTATAGTGTCTGAAGTAGTGGGTATTATGGTAATAGCTAGAGCACGATGTGTGAGGTTGTATAAATGTTCAAAAAGATAATTTTTAAGTTCACAGTTCAGATGTTTTGTTCTTTAGTTTTCTGTTGCAAGCTCCGTTTGTTTTTATTTTTCTTGCTGTCGTTGCAGCACACTGTTGATTTCAAGTTTTAACTAATTTCTTAGACCTTGAACATTGAGTATTTAACGATAAGGGGATAATTGCTTATCGACAGTCATGTTTTTTTCCCTGTAAATAAACACGTATGCAAAAAAAATGCAGCTTAAGAACAAACATCTGAACTGTGAACTTTCTCCTTTTGAACATTTATACAGCCTTAATTCTCATCGTGCTCTAGCTTTTACCATCATATTCACTACCATTGACACTGCATCATGAAAACCCAAAGGAGTTAGCTTACGAATAGCCCTTGCATTAATAATAACATATTTGACTGCCTTACCTTTGTATTTGTGCAAATATCCCTTGTAAAAGAACTTGTAACTTTTGTCATCTCGAAATGTAAAGGTCTGCAAATCTTTGAGTTTTTAATTTGATTTAACCTTCAAATGACAAACAGGCATTTTCAACTTCAATTGTTAAACATATAACATTATATCCAAGCAGCACATAATTAACGAAATAGTACAAAATAATAATAATAATAACATAAATATACCTTTAATAATACAAAAGAAAATACATTACATGCAGGGGGTCAGTCCATATAAGCTGACAGAAGTTTAGAGAGCTTTGGGGCACCTTTTGTTTTTACCTGTTTTATGGATTTATATAAAATGTTGAAATCATTTGAAGAAACTTGAACAAATCTACATTTGTGAATAAAACATTTTGCTACAACCAACATATTATTACACAGAAACTCCATTTCTTTGTTTTTCATAAAAATGCCAAATTTCACAATATGTCAAATGCAGGTATTACATTTTTTTTGTCATTAACCACTCATACAATCTGTCCCTAAAGGATTTGACAATAAAAACAACTATAAAAATGTTCCTGAGATTTAATATCTTTTCAAGCAGAAAATGAAAGCATTACTGTCTAAATTAAATCTTATTCTAAGAAACTCATTACACAGATAAATGTCATTAATTGTTTTGAAATGTACTTCTTTCATTTTAGGTAACAAGGGAAATGACAGGTATCTTTCTCTAACATCAAAAGTGTCCGCTTTAGAAAATCTCTCAGATATAACTTTTCTATTATCAGGAAGAGGAAAATATTCTTCTGTCAGTGGTGATGTCAAGACCTTGTTGTTACATTTAATATCCAGAAATGAATAATTATCAATAGACAAATCAACCAGTGTAGGTATTACAGAAGAGTATTGCACTATACCTTTAACTAAATTCCTCAAAGCTACATGAATAGCTTTGACAACCAAAGAGAATTCTCTATATGGACAATTAATGTTAAATTTTAATTTAAAATTATCACAACTCTCTGTTGCAAAATCTTTGAGTTAACATTAGTGCGAAAACGAATACGCGCCAGCCGCCGCCATCGCGGTGTTTACCCTACTATGACGACTTCCGCTTCGCGAACGCGGAAGTGTGAAAAGGGTCCATTCTCTGAGAACGCTGTAAATGGGCGTGTCCACTGTCTTTGCTCCGCACTCTGATTGGCTGGTTGACCTGAGCCGTTTTTTACTGCGATCCAAATGGTGAGGAGTTTCAAAACAAAAGTCTCTCGATAAGTAACTAAGTAGCTTATAGAAGCCAGTTCCCGCCACTAAATAAAAATTAAAAAGAGGTAATTGCGACTTTTTTTTCTCAGAATTGCTTAATACAAACTCGAAATTCTGGTTTAATTCTTGGAGTTGTGAGATTTAAACTCGAAACTGGGAGTTATTAAGTCAAAATTGTGAGAAATAGTCAAAATTTTGAGATAAAAGTCACAAAAAGTCATAATGCATGATATAAAGACAGAATTCTGAAGGTATATCCTGAAATTCTGAGAAATAAATTCGCAATTGCAAGTTATAAAGAAAAATTGTGAGTTATAAACAGCATAATAATTTTTAAATCAATCTAGCAGACGTAATATGGGCGTGTCTACTGCATTTGTTGAGCGCCCTGATTAGCTAGTTTTGCCGAGCCGTTTTGACTGCGATCCATATGGTGAAGTGTTTCAAAACAAAAGTCTCTTAGTGTAAACGTAAGCAAACGCATAATTATTTTTGTCTGCTATATGCAATCAGTTTCTGTGACATATGTAATGTTCTGAACACGGGTAATGTCAGCTACAGCAACAAGCCTATGGAGGGTTTGACAGTGAGTCTTATTCCAAAGGAAGAGCCAAGAAAGCTTGAAGAAAGAGAAAAGGCCGCTGGTAGGAAAGAATGAAGAATGAGCGCAGATCATCAGAGCTTGTGAAATACTGACAGACACCCTTGCGCCATCTGCTGGTGATAATGAAACACAACATGCTGACATGGCGTTTGACTGGATTGTAGCTATAAGAAGTATTTACTAAATAACAGTAATAATAATAATAATAATAATAATAAAATACTAATAATCTGCTTTTGCTGGTTTAATAATAAATACTATTACAACTAAATATAGGTTTTAATTAATAATAATAATAATAATAATAATAATAGTAATAATATGTTGTTGTTGTTGTTATTTTTATAATAATTATTACAACTAAAATAGTTGTAAATTATTACAACTAAAGATAGGTTTTAATAAATAATAACAACAATAATAATAATAATAATAATATGTTGTTGTTTTTATAATAATATTACAATATTGTAATAAGTAATTAGTAATAATAATAATATGTTGTTGTTTTTATAATATTACAATATTGTAATAAGTAATAAGTAATAATAATATGTTGTTGTTTTTATAATATTACAGTATTGTAATAATAATGATAATAATATGTTGTTGTTGTTTTTTTAATATTACAATATTGTAATAAGTAATAATAATAATAATAATAATATGTTGTTGTTGTTTTCATAATAATTATAACAACTAAATAATAATAATAATAATAATTATAATGATTTTAATAAATAATAATGATAATAATAATAATATGTTGTTGTTTTAATAATTATTATTATTGCAACTACATATATGTTTTAATTAATATTAATAATTATTTGTAGTTTAAAAAAATACAACCCAAACAATCCAGTTTGATTCAGGATTGATATATATATATTAGTTTGGACTAAATATGTCAATATTTTCTGTGCAAATAGTTAAATATATTTAGTGCAAAATAAATAATATATTTAAGTTTAATGTTTGAATGCATTTTTAAATGATGTTAATGAAATAAAAACATGAAAATATATTAGTCTTTTAATAAACGAAGCATTTAATTATTGAAGTTTTATTTTGCTTTTAATAAATCTGTTATTTTTCATCTATTTTCTGTGCATACATTTAGTGCAACATAAATGATATGTAACTTTAATGCTTTGTTTTTTGATTATTTAATATATTATTATGTAGTTCAAAAACCTACTTAATAATATTCATAATATGCTAAATGAAGCACCTGACAGACAGATTTTTAAAATGTAATAATAATAATAATAAATACGGGACTAAGAGAAGTAAAATAAACGAATGAATGAATAACTATAATAATAATACCAATATTAATACTACTACTACTACTACTAATAATAATAATATAATAAATAAGGGACTAACAGAGGGAAAATGAATGAATGAATGAATGAATAATAATAATAATAAATAAATAAAGGACTAAGAGAAGGAAATAATGAATGAATGAATAACTTTAATAATAATACTAATAGTACTACTACTACTACTACTACTACTAATAATAATAATATTAACAATAGTAAAAAAGGGACTAAGCGAAGGAAAATTAATAATAAAAAATTAAAAAAATATTAATAATAATGAATAACTATAATAATAATACTTATTGTAATACTACTACTACTACTACTACTACTACTAATACTGTAATAATAATAATTAATAAGGGACTAAGTTAATGAAAATTAATAATA
>CAIGQQ010033312.1:502997-513080 GCA_903798035.1 Danio albolineatus
AGATCAGAAGCTAAATTAAAGAAATAACTCACAAACTGGACTGGAAATTGCTGTTTCTTTATACTCAATATTTATATTATTCATATTTAGCTTATAGTTAGCTTATATTTATATTATTTATATTTATATTGATCATAATGTGACGTTTGAAATGTAAGTGCATGTAAAAAAAATCATCTACCTTTCTTGCTGCAAGTGCTGTTTAATAGAGAGTAATGCAATGTCATTACTAGGGTAAATATGAATCATAGAGAAGCCATAACTCTCTGTGCTGCCCCCTGTGGACCGGTTATATTGATTGATGTTTTATTGACGTCCTCTAGATGTCAGGATTAGATCAGAAGTTGGATGAAACAAATAACTCCCACGCTGGGCTGGAAATTGCTGTTTCTTCATACTCAATATTTATATTATTTATCTTTATCTTATATTTAGCTTATTTATATTTATATTGATCATAATGTGACCTTCGAAATTTAAATGTATATAAAAACCATCTGCTTTTCTTGCTGCAATTGCTAGTTAATAGAGGGTAATGCAATGTCACTACTCAGGTAATTATTAGAGGAGCATGACTGTCTGTGCTGCCCCCTGTTGACGGGTTATATTTACTGCTGCTTTATTGACGTCCACTAGATGTCAGGATTAGATCAGAAGTTGGATGAAACAAGTAACTCCCAAATAGGGCTGGAAATTGCTGTTTCTTCATACTCAGTATTTATATTATCTATATTTATCTTATATTTAGCTCATATTTAGCTTATTTATATTTATTTTGATCATAATGTGACGTTTGAAATTTAAGTGTTTTTAAAAATGATCTGCTTTTCTTGCTGCAAGTACTATTGAATAGATGGTACTGCAATGTCACTATTCAGGTAAATATTACTTAGAGGAGCATGACCGTCTGTGCTGCCCCCTGTTGACCGGTTATATTGATTGATGTTTTATTGACGTCCTGTAGATGTCTGTATTAGATCAGAAGTTGGATGAAACAAATAACTTCCAAATTGGCTTGGAAATTGCTGGTTTTTCATACTCAATATTAATATTATTCATATTTTGCTTATATTTAGCGTATATTTAAATGATTTATATTTATATTATCATAATTTGACATTTGAAATTTAAGTGCATGTAAAAAAGCATCTGCTTTCTTACTGCAAGTGTCTGTACTGCCCCCTGTTGACCGGTTATAATGATTGATGTTTTATTGATGTCTAATAGATGTCAGGATTAGATCAGAAGCTGGATGAAAGAAATAACTTCCAAAGTTGGCCTTGAAATTGCTGTTTCTTCATACTCAACATTAATATTATTTATATTTATCCTATATTTAGTTTATTTATATCTATATTGATCATACTTTGACCTTCAAAATTTAAGTACATGTAAAAAACCATCTCCTTTACTTGCTGGAAGTGCTATTTAATGGTGGGTAATGCAATGTCATTACTAGAGTAAATATTAGTCATAGAGGAGTATGTCTCTCTGTTGACTGGTTATATTGACTGCTGTTTTATTGACATCCACTAGATGTCAGCGTTTGATCAGAATTTGGAGTGTCTGAAACAATCAGCTCTCAAATTGGCCTGGAAATTGATGTTTCTTCATACTCAATATTTAATAGATGTAACATGGATCAGAAGCTGCATGGCAAATCAAATCCCAGCATGCCGTGCCGAGGCCTGCTTTGATGGGAAACCGCAATCTCCGTCTGATTTTACTGGGGCGTCTCTATGTGAGCACAGGGGGGCCAGAATTGAGATGTTACTGTGTGAAATTGTAAGGATGTGGATTGGAAAAGTTTCATTTTTCATGCCAAAAACAAAAATAGCATTTTAGGGTTTTTGGCACTTTGTCTTTATGCGCATGATAATTATTTTCACTATATGCAAATGCAAAAAGGAGATAATTATCATTGATGTAATGTGAAAATAATTATGTTTTAAAAGTAATGTATTTTTAAAAAACCTAATTTTTTATCTTAGTGATGGGATTTTGTTTAGCAAATAAATAAGAATGAGAATTCATATCCTTATTAAATAATTTTAATAATTAAATAATTTTAATTTTAGATTATGTTTATATCAGATGTATTAATTATAATGATATTTTATAACAGTTTTATGATCATTTGCAATTTTAAATAGTTGATCTAAATATTTAAATAAATACTTTACAAATTTTAAATAAAAAAATGCAAACAAGACTTTTGCAAACAAGAATTTTAAAATTTAATTGCATTAAAATAATAATATATACATTTTTGCATAAGAGATTGTATTTTTTTGCAATTCAATATAAAATCATTGTTAAATAATTTAAATAATTAAATATTTTTTGAAAATCATTTTATTTAATATACATTTTATTAATTTTAATTATATTTTTTAAGTTTTTTAAATAACTGTAAAATATAAATATCCATATTTAAATACATATAAAATAATAAATATAAATAAATATAAAATAATATAAAAAAATACAAACGAGAAATGTTTTAATTTTATTCTATTAAAGAAAATATAGGGCGCCACGGTGGCCTAGTGGTTAGCACGTTCGCCTCACAGCAAGAAGGTCGCTGGTTCGATCCCCGGCTGGGCCAGTTGGCATTTCTGTGTGGAGTTTGCATGTTCTCCCCGTGGTTGCGTGGGTTTCCTCCGGGTGGTCCGGTTTCCCCCACAGTCCAAAGACATGTGCTATAGGTGAATTGGGTAAGCTAAATTGTCCATAGTGTATGTGTGTGAATGAGAATGTATGGATGTGTTTCCCAGAGATGGATTGTGGCTGGAAGGGCATCCGCTGCGTAAAACAAATGCTGGATAAGTTGGCGGTTCATTCCGCTGTGGCGACCCCGGATTAATAAAGGGACTAAGCCGAAAAGAAAATGAATGAATGAATGAATTTAAATAAATAAAATTTTAGATATTTCTATTTTATATCAATTTTATTAATTGGAATTATTTGTTTTAAAGAGTTTAAAATATTTAAATAAATAAATAAATATATAAATATAATTTAAATTCCAATTAAATATAATAAAAATTTGTTTATTAAACAAATAAATATTAAATAAATATTTCACAATTTTAAAATAATAAATGCGAACCAAATTTTTTAGGGGACATGTACTTTGTGTTATTAAAAATAGGTCTATATTCTGCAAGTAAAATATTCAATAAAAAATGTAAAACAGAAATAAATACTGCAGATAACATGCATATAAATAGAATTTGAATATAGCTTATTTACATTTATTATTTACCTGAATTACATATTTTACAGAATAATTTTATATAAATATATTTTGTATTGATTATAATTATACTTCTTAAACAATTTTGAAAATTATTAATTAATTATTTTTAAATAATTTATTTAAATCTTAATTAATGTGTATTTTGTATAATGAAAAAAAATCCTGCAAGTAAAATATTCAATAAAAAAATGCAAAATTGACATAAAAACGGCAAAGAAAACGCATTTAAATAGAATTTGAACATTAATTACTTGCCTAATTAGCATATTTTAAAGTATATATCCAAGTATATGTATTAATAATTTCACTATAATTGCTAATAACACAGTGCAATGTAATAAAATGTATAAATGTATAATTGTGTAACTATTATGATGCAGTCATATTTTCTGATCACATCATAAAAGTGTGTGCGTTAGACATTACTACAGTGAAGTATGTGTTTTTGGAAAGAGCAAGTCTGCATTCAGATCTTCTCTGTTATTATCATCAGCAGCCATCGAAAAATGAGCTGTCCTGGATTAAAGCATGTCCGATACAGAGACAGACTGAACTACAGCGAGCGCATGAGAAAAAAGCATGTGGAAAAACACACACATATCATTATTTCACATTTTGCGGGAGTGAAGCGGCATCTCTGATTGGTGGCTTTTCCCTCTCCAGCCCAGTAGCTGAATTCTTGCCACCGTCATGGTTTTCCAAAAATATGAGTTTCCACGGCGACCAGAAACCACAGACAACATGGAGCAAAGCGCTGAATGACAGTCTGTGTTCCAGAGGAGGAGAAACCTGCTCCCAATGTTTCCAGCTACGTCTGTGTTTGGTTCTAGAAGCTTCATTAAGGAGAAACACTGCAGACAAAAATACGGTTTCTCATGCACCTGTCAACCGGGGAGTTTCAGCTTTTGCTTTTTGTCATTTTTTTGGTCTAATCTAAAGAACACCTGCAAAATAGATTTCTATGTGTTTCTTTTGTAGCACTTTATCAATCGGACAAATTTATAGTCAAAATGATTTAAAAAAAAATGTTTTAAAAGTATTTTTTTTTTCAATTAAAAAATGTTAACACTTTTATTTTTTTATTAAATTATTTATTTATTTATTTATATTTTTATAAAATTTTGTAATTTTTTTATTCTTTTTAAAATCATTAAAAAATTATATAATTAATATTTTTTATTAATGATTTAAAAATCATTTTACATTTTTTTATTAAATATTTTTATTTATAAATATTTTTTATTAAAATTTGTTAACATTTTTATTTTTTAAAATCATTTTCCATCTTTTTTATTAAATTAATATTTTTTATTTATAATTTTTTAAAGTAAGATTTGTTAACATTTTATTCTTTTAAAAATTATTTTTTTTTACATTTTTAAATAAATGAATATTTGTTTTTTATTTATTTGTTGTTGTTTTTTATATATATATATTTTATTTGTTTATATTTTTTAAATTACATTTTATAACATTTTTATTCTTTCTAAACTCATTTTACATTTTATTTATTAAATTATTATTTTTATTTATTTATAATTTTTTCAATAGAAATTTAAGTTTTAATCTTTTGAAAAATAATTTTACAATTTATTTTTTATTAAATTAATATTGTTTTATTTTCTTATTTTTTATTAAAATTTGTTAACATTTTTATTCTTTTTAAAATCATTTTATTTTTTATGTTAAATTAATATTTTTTAATTTATGTTTTTTCAATTCAAATTTGTTAACATATTTATTCTAAATTAAGATTTTAAATTTATGATTTAACATTATTTATTCTTTAAAAAACCATTTTACATTTTATTTATTAAATTAATATATATTTTTATTTATATATATATTTTTATATATTTTTTTAAATGTAATAATTTTAAGATTAATTTCTAATAACTGATTTCTTTGGTGGTTTGTTCTGTTGGCAATCGGAAAAAAAAATCTAAAGGAGGGTTAATAATAACCTAAAAATTGTTTTGTAATAGTTTTAAAACTGCATTATTCTCATTGTTCAATGAACCGGAGTCAGTTATTCTTACTAAACTATGTTTACCTCATCCAAAGCTTTCTGTTTTGTATTTATTAGGTTTCTAACTTCTGTAGCTGTGAAATAACTGAAATCCTTCAGCGTAGTGAACTCTAATGCGGTCAAAACCTGTCGGAACTATTTTAGCTGGGCGTTTGAGTTAGGTATAACCGCTAGTAGCCCCTCCCTATTGGAGGTAACTTAAACGACTTGCGGCGTAAGCCCCTCCCACTAGGAGGTTTCCGGGCTGCAGCCACACTGTTTATATGAAAATAACGGCACACCTTAGAATGTCCATCAGCCAATAGAAAGCAAGCATTTATCAGCCCTGTAGTATATTCATAGTACTGTAGTATATTTAATTTAGTATATATTAGTATATAATATAATTTAGTATTTTTGTAATATATTTTATAAGGTAGAGGTATCAAACAATTTATTTGCCTGAATTTAAACAAAAAACTATCTATACGCATATATTTATATTAAAAAATGTGTGTTTTTATGTATACTTCATAAATTTGCACAGTATATTATGTAGATATAAAGTTTTATTTTGGATGTGATTAGTCATTTGACAGCACTAGATTTAACTATTAGTTGCTTTTTTCCACCATATATTCACCATCAGTGAGTTTACTCTATTATTTATAACAGGTAAAGCTGTACCTCCATGCCAGTGTTGCGCTGGACTCTAGGCGGTTCATCATTGACGGGCAGGACGGTGATGCCGACGGTCAGAGATGCGCTTCTGCGGGTGATGTCGAAAGCTGAGGCCGTCACGGTGAAACTGTCCTCTGTGGTCTCGCTGCTGTCATGGTAATAAAACACCAGACCCTGCTGGACCTGAGGATACACACCGTATACCCAACAGACATCAGAAATCCAGTCACACACACACTTAATCCTTTTTCTGACCATTAGAGCATTTCTGGGTTTACACTGGCTTTATTTTGTTGTTTTCCAAGTGAAGAGGCAATTAAACATGTTTGTACACTTCTGTTTCTGATAGTCTGACTACATCTCTCTCGCTCTAGCTCACTATATATATATATATATATATATATATATATATATATATATGACTATCAGACTATTAGAAATTTTGGTGTACCTAATAAAGTGGCCGGTGAGGATATGTATATATTATATGTGTAAATAGTATATGTGTGGCTCGTTAGTATATGTATATACTCACCGGCCACTTTATTAGGTCCAAATGCTCATTAACGCAAATTTCTAATCAGCCAATCACATTGCAGCAACTCAATGCATTTAGGCACGTAGACATGGTCAAGACGATCTGCTGCGGTTCAAACCGAGCATCAGAATGGGGAAGAAGGGTGATTAGTAACTTTGAATGTGGCATGGTTGTTGGTGCCAGACGTGCTGGTCTTAGTATTTTCAGAAACTGCTGATCTACTAGGATTTTCACGCACAACCATCTCTAGGGTTTACAGAGAACAGAGAAAATATCCAGTGAGCGGCAGTTCTGTGGAGCAAATGTCTTGTTGATGCTAGAGGTCAGAGGAGAATGGCCAGACTGGTTCCAGCTGATAGAAAGGCAACAGTAACTCAAATAACCACTTGTTACAACCGAGGTCTGCAGAAGAGCATCTTTTAACGCACAAAACTTATAGATAGATAGACAGACAGACAGACAGACAGACAGACAGACAGACAGACAGACAGACAGACAGACAGACAGACAGACAGATAGATAGATAGATAGATAGATAGATAGATAGATAGATAAAAATATTATAAAAAACATTTATGACAAAAAGTTGACAATAAATATAATTTTTAATAATTAAGTAATAAAAAGTCATAATAAGTTAATCAGGTTTTTAAGTTATAAAAAGGCAGATTTTAAGTTTTACAACAATTTTTAGTCAGTTTAATTGATGTAATTTGAGATACATACATACATACATACATACATACATACATACATACATACATACATACATACATATATATATATATATATATAGTTGAAGTCAGAATTATTAGCCCCCCTGTTTATTTTTCTCCCCAATTTCTGTGTAACCGAGAGAAGATTAACACATTTCTAAACATAATAGTTTTAATAACTCGTCTCTAATAACTGATTTATTTTATCTTTGCCATGATGACAGTAAATAATATTTAACTAGATATTTTTCAAGACACTTCTATACAGCTTAAAGTGACATTTAAAGGCTTAACTAGGTTAATTAGGTTAGGGTAATTAGGCAAGTTATTGTATAATGGTTTTGTTTGTTTGTTCTGTTTTTTTTTAATGGTTCTGTTTTGTTGGTTTGTTCTGTTTTTTTTTTTATCGAAAACAAATATAGCTTAAAGGGGATAATAATTTTGACCATAAAATGATCTTTAAAAAATTTAAAACTGCTTTTATTCTAGCCGAAATAAAACAAATGAGACTTTCTCCTGAAGAAAAAAATATTTAGTGTTGTTTCAAGTTGCTAATGATTTCACACTTTTTGCCATTTGTATTTATAGAATAATAGAAAAATGACACAGAGAAAGTATGGGCACATCATGATTTTGTCACTATGTGATCCTGGATTAACATCTGTGTTGATCCTGGAACATCATTTTTGTTTGAAAATGTAATCCATAACTATTCCCTACCCCTAAACCCAAGCATAACTGTCAATCATTCCCAAAATCAGAGGGGAATAATAGTATAAATATCATGTAGAAGTGCATATGCCTAACCGTACACCTAAACTTAACATAAACAGTAAACATATCCCTTAATTCTGATTGGCTGATTGGATTGTTGTTCCAGGATTAACACAGATGTTAATTCAGGAACATGTCCTACTTGGTAAAATCAGGTTGGCGGAAAGTATATATGAAAACTTTTAAAAGTCAGACTCAATCACGTGTCAATTCATGTGCTGCAACTTTTATGTACAGCATTTAACACGCTCGTGAATAGTCAAAGCTGTTCATCCAAATACAGACGCGTAATTAAATGTACATCCGTCATGCTAAAACTGGATCTAACGTGGGTGGTCAGATGCACACTTTAAACAAAGCACAGATTTAGTCAAACAAACATAATGCAAAGCTCTAGAAAGCCTCACAGCTGCTGTTAGCGTGTCCGCGGGTCAGACGTCTGCTGCCTGTCATATGCTGTACAGATTTTAACAAACTCCAGATGATCAGACTGCTGACCTCCTCTCTGCTAACTTTGACAATCGCTCCTCTGCGACCGCAAGCACTCACATTTCCCTCAGAAAATCATAAAAATCTTGTTTTTTCGGTCATATTTTCATCAATACATCGTTACAGCTCATGCAGTGTCATGCGCTAACCGCTAAGCCACAGTTTATGCTAACAGATCTTTTTTTTTTTGGCACAGAAAAGCTTTTCTGCCATAGTTTAGACTGCAGAGTCTCATGTTTGTCAGGAAATCAATAACTTATGGCGAGTGTTTATGGAAGATGTCATTTGTAATAGAGGTGAAAATGTCATTTCTTGCCATTTTTGTTCGTTTATAGGAGGCATTTAGAGGTGACAGAGGATAGAAATTGTATGAGGAGAATATCGTTAGCTTTATTCAAGTCATTTGGTCTTGTTTATCACTCTAAAAATCCTTAAAATAAGCTGCGTTTATATGAGACGTAAACTATTAAGATATTATAATAAGACCATAATAATTATAATTAAAACCAGGGGTGACCAACCCTGCTCCTGGAGATCGACTGTCCTGCAGATTTCAGTTGCAAGCCATATCAAACACAGGGTAGGATCAGGGTACGAGCTGAACTCAGCAGGAAGGTAAATCTCCAGGAGCAGGGTTGAGCACCCCTGTGCTAAACATACAGTGTTGCTAAATTTGACCAGTGGTGGAAAGAGTACTGAATAATCACTCAAGTAAATGCATTATTACTTGCCTAAAAATGTAGTGCGAGTAGAGTAAAAGTATGAGTAAGTAGGAGTAGTAGGAGTAAAAAGTATTGTGAGTGTTACACTGTGAGTAGTAGTGAGTATTACACTGTGAAAAGCTGATGCATTTACATGTAATTTGTGGATGTGTGTAAACGTAACATTCTGTAGTGCATCTAGTTATTGCCCAGCAGACACACAACGTCATAAGACATTAGCATTAGGTTAGATTTAGGTTTTGATGTCAGGTGACCAAAATTCAATGTCTAGCCTGTGTCTAAGGACGTTATTTTGATGTCCAATGATGACGTCAAATGACGTTGATATTTGGTCGATTTTAGGTTTAGTTGGAGAGTGACCAAAATAATCTTAAACCAACATCATATTGACGTCAAATACTGAAATTGATTCGCCAGGTCTGGCAACCAAAATCCAACATATGATGGACATCACAGTGGTAACATCCACACAACGTCAAGCTGTAACATGATTAGACTTTGATATTTGGTTGGTTTAAGGTTGGACATTGGCCTGACGTTGAGTTCTGATGTCAACCTGATTTTCATTTACAAACAAAATGTAGCGTCCCCATGACGTTAGAGTACAACATCAGTCTGACATCATGATGACGTCTTGTGCCTGCTGGGTGTATAAGGCCATTTCGGTTATCATACAGTAAACATCTATCATTTTGTCATCAGTGACATGCATCTAAACAGTCTCAGGGTCAATACGTGTAAAGATTTTAGACATCTCTTTGAACACTTTTAATGCTTCGAAACAGTTTGCTGCATTTATAAATCGCTATGTCTTGAGGTAGTTCATTATGAGGCGATTTACCTTTTAAGTGTGATTTGATTGGACAGGAATCACAGGACTGATTTTTATAATC
>CAIGQQ010033312.1:526368-539545 GCA_903798035.1 Danio albolineatus
CTTCAGGGCGGAGCTATCAGTCTTTTAGGGCAGGGCTATCAGTGCTTTAGGGCGAGACTATCAGTCTTTTAGGGCAGGGCTATCAGTGCTTTAGGGCGGAGCTATCAGTCTTTTAGGGCAGGGCTATCAGTGCTTTAGGGCGGAGATATCAGTCTTTTAGGGCAGGGCTATCAGTCTTTTCGGGAGGAACTGTCAGTAATTTAGAGAGGGACTAACAGTCATTTTGGGTGAAGCTATCAGTTCTTTAAGGCGGAACTATTAATCATTTAGGGCGGGGCTATCAAGTCCTTTAATGCGGAACTATTAATCATTTAGGGCGGGGCTATCAAGTCCTTTAGGGTGAAGCTATCAGTATTTTAGGGCAAAGCTATCGGTCCTTTAGGGGGAGCTATCAGTCCTTTAGTGGGAGCTATCAGTCCTTTAGGGTGGAGCTATCAGTCTTTTAGGGCAGGGCTATCAGTGTTTTCAGGGTGAGCTATAAGTACTTTAGGGCGAGACTATTAGTACTTTAGGGCGGGCCTATCAGTCCTTTAGAGCAAAGCTATCAGTCCTTTCGGGAGGAACTATCAGTAATTTAGGGCAGGGTTATCAGTCCTTTAGGGCAGGGCTATCAGTGCTTTAGGGTGAGACTATTAGGCCTTTAGGGTGGCGCTATCAGTCTTTTAGAGCGAAGCTATCAGTCCTTTCTGGTGGAGCTATCAGTAATTTAGGGAGGGGCTAAAAGTTCTTTAGGGTGGAGCTATCAATGCCTTAGGGCAAGGCTATAAGTGCTTTAGGGCAGTGCTATCAGTCCTTTAGGGTGGAGCTATTGGGGTGGAGATACTAATTAGGGCAATGGAATACAGATATTGCTTATTTTCAATGGGAAAGCAGCTGAGCAACATCGCTCTGCAATATTGCTCAAAACAACATTGCTCAAAAAGTTGCCCTGTGTATCATCAGCATTAGTCCTTTTGGGCCTGACTAACTGTCATTTTGGGCAGTCAATTAGGGCGGGGCTTTCAGTGTGTGTCTCGCTTATGTCCATTTGTCAGTATTTTTTCATTTAGTTATCAATGCCCATCTTTTAACAATCCAATTGGTTCCCAAAGGACAAAATCATGCACCTCCCTACATTTCACGATATGGGAAAAGAACAATCTTGACTTCTGTTTCATGTCAACTTTAAATATAAGGTTTTAATGATTCATTCAACTCATGATTAAGGTTGGATATAGTTTGTTTTTTAAATACCGATTCACATCAGTTTTCTCATTGGTAATTTTTTAGATGATCCTGACATTGACTTTACGTAGCACTGAAATTAGGCACAGAAATTTGTGTTCTGATTTGGTTCGGTACACACTGGTTTTATATTTTCAATACCCAACCCCACTCATGATTCACAACACAATATTTTCATGATTTTAACAAGCAAGTTACAGGGATAGTTCACTCAAAAACTTTAATTACCTCACCATTTACACGCCTTAAATATGTTGACTTGTTCCTGCAGTTCATGGTTTAAAATAAAATCAGTTGTTCATGTATTTGTTTGCCTTTTTGCTTTGTAATCAGACACAGAAAAAAAAAATTATCAGCCTAAATATGGCACCTTCTTACATTTCTGACTGCTTATCGAAATATGCGAGCACAGATGCCCAGAGGCGATATGAACGTGGATCTGCATATTGGACTGGTGAACAATAATAATTTCTTCATCGCTAGAGCTGCTACTTGAACCATCCATGCTTTGCCGGTCGCAACAACAAGCGTGTCAACTTTCTCTTTTCTTCTTCTGTGTAACAAGCGGGTGTCAGAAGCTTGGCGCCACTGTGTGCGCCATCTAACGACAACGCCATCTAATCTTCTGCTCAACGGCAGAGAAAATCGCTTGAGCTTGAATGTGGAAAAACGTCTCGAAAAACGCCGACGATAAACGCAAACGAAAAGCGTCCCGGTGTGTACGAGCCTTTAAACTAACATAAACAAATGCACTTGCTTGACGTTAAAGAAAAAACCCTCATTGGTTCCAATTCAAGAATAAACCCCTTTGACTGTTTCCTATCAAATACGTTTGCTTGAGCTTCTGTAACCAAATGTGAAACGATGTAAACATTGCTCGCTTATCAGTGGATTAAACAGCTGGATGTATTCTGCGGTCTTCTTATGAATGTTTTGAGTTTTGGGACAGAAATCCCTTATATTTCATTAAAAAACTGTTCATTTGTGTTCTGAAGATGAGTGAAAGTCTTATGGGTTTGAAACAATACGGTAAATGTTTATGTTTGGGTGAACTAACCCTTTAAATCTGCCACAGCTTATCTCGACATGCCATATTTGAATGTTTGAAATTGGAAACAACATTCGGGAGCTTTAAAATAAACGAGAGAGCGAACACAACGAGAACAATACGAGGATGAGTAAAAGCACTTTCCTCTTTGGCTGAACTGTCCCTTTAAGTCATACAGCAGCATTAACACTGTTTAGAAATGAATAAAAATGTTTTGATATATTAAATTGCTCCGAATGGTACATTGGAGAGCTGATATCACAAATGAGATTTATGCCAAACCCTCTATTTAGCTTGTGATGAATCTCCAAAACACTTAAAGGAAAAAGTAGTACGAGTATAAATCAATGTCAGGCGCTCACAAATGTCCTAATGAATCTGAGCGGAGGCTGTTTCCTCTATGGCAACACTTAGGTAATTACTGAAAGTACACTCAGTGGAGCGTCAACGGTGTGTATGGCATGTCTCGAGCCACTGCAGAGACTCAACTAAAACCTGAACAATTTTCTTTTGTCTAAAGAAGCTAAACTAAATGCAAAGCAGCTACTTGATAGATTTATGAGCCCGGCATTCAGGGATTTTGGGAGCAGCGCTCTTGCGGATCCGGAGCCTTTCCGCAACTCTAATGCAGCAGATGTTGAACACAAATTATCATTAGGCACTGCTGGAAGTCTTTGAAAACTGATGTTGATATTTCTGTGATGCGAACTGAAATGTATCTCTACTAGCATATTAAAAGACATACAATACTAAGTTCTAAGCAAAATTGGACAAACATTAAAAGAACTGGCTTCCTGTTTTTGAAAAACAACTTATGGCTAGACATGAAATGAGAGCCGTGGCCTCATTTTCAAAACATGAAAAGAACAAATTGTCATTTAAAACATTTGCCAACATTTGTGTTTGCGTGCAAATAGCAAACAAGTAACATTTTTTGTGGTACAAATTGATAATATTTCATTATTGAGTTTAAAGAACGTAGTTTTCATTGTAACGAATCACTTGAGAAAGCTGCACAAATGACTTAGCAGGCAGCTAGCCCACTGAAGATAAGCAGGGCTGCACCTGGTCAGTACCTAGATGGGACCCCACATGGGAAAGCTAGGTTGCTGCCAGAAGTGGTGTTAGTGAGGCCAGTAGGGGGTGCTCAACCTGTGGTCTGTGTGGGTCCTAACGCCCCAGTGTAGTGATGGGGACTCTATACTACTCAGTGAGCGCCATCTTTCGAATGAGATGTTAAACCGAGATCCTGACTCTCTGTGGTTATTAAAAATCCCTGGATGTCCATCAAAAAAAGAGTAGGGGTTTAACCCGGCATCCGGCCAATTTTGACCCTCCCGACCATCCCAATTTCATAATTGGCTTCATCACTCTGTCTTCTCTACACCAATCCGCTGATGTGTGGTGTGCGGTCTGGCACAATCATCAACCAGGTGGATGCTGCACACTGGTGGTGGATGAAGAGACCCCCCCC
Organism: Danio albolineatus; assembly: GCA_903798035.1. Classification (NCBI taxonomy): domain Eukaryota; kingdom Metazoa; phylum Chordata; class Actinopteri; order Cypriniformes; family Danionidae; genus Danio; species Danio albolineatus. The sequence continues at coordinate 530,115 of CAIGQQ010033312.1, forward strand.
AAAAAAAAAAAATTTATAAAAGCGGTTTGAGTATCCAGAAAAAGTGGTATATAAAATCTAAGGAGTTATTATTATTATTATTATTATTATTATTATTATTTAGATGTTCAGCCTCAACTTGCAATTTCATGCGTCAATCACAGGTGGCAGTAAAGAGATAACATTTCTGTAGTGCAGGGGTGTCCAAACTCGGCAGTGGAGGGCCGGTGTCCTGCAGATTTTAGCTCCAACTTGCATCAACACAGCTGCAAGGATGTTTCTAGAAAGCCTAGTAAGAGCTTGATTAGCTAGCCCAGGTGTGTCTGACTGGGGTGGAACTAAACTTTGCAGGACACCGGCCCTCCAGGACTGAGTCTGGACACCCATGCTGTAGTGCATCTTCAAAACAAACTATTTACATGAGTTAATTAGCGATTCAAATCTAAATAGTGTTTGAAATCAGAAAACAATTGTGCATCCACGAAATAAAACCAGTAAATACAAGTTTAAAGCAATTTAACAGGTGATATTATGATGTTTACAACAAGTTATATTAGTCTCATGGATCATTTATTATACTTTTATGGATGAAGCAAAAACATTTTTGTACACATCCCTTTAAATGCAAATGAGCTTCTGTGGGTGGTACCTTTGCAGTTCATGCCTCTGGTACTTAACAAAGAAAAGGTCTGCAAGCATCTTAAAGCTTTGTCAGTTTAAACTCCTCATATTTGATTTTATATATTCACTGAACGCCACAACCAACAGTATTAAGTCAGTAAGTCAGTGGGTCCCAACAACCAGCATTTTTCAAAACATCATATTTTGTGTTCAACAGAAGAAAGAAACTCAAATCGTTTTTGACCATGTGAAGGGTGAGCAAACGCTGACAGAATTTTCATTTTTGGGTGAACTATCCCTTTAAATATAGTTAGGAAAGGTACTCTTACCTTGAGGTGGGTTTGGTCAATAACAGAGTGCTCCCCTTCATAAGCAATGATCACCTTGGTTAATGATTTCATCGACACTGATGGGTAGCCTTTCTTGAAGATCTTAATCCTGAAAGTTCCTTCTGTGGACAGGCCATTGGCTTGCACATTGAAGGTAAAGGAATCTGTCAAGCTAAGGCTCTGGTCACTGTGTTCATAAGAGACCACACCCTTAGTCAGGTCTTCCTGTGTGAATGATGAAGATTCAATGCCACTGACTATGATCTGGCCATCACTTGGAGGAGAAATCACATCATAAATGATCTCATCTGCACTTCTGATGTCCATATTGGTTTCTGCACTTAGCAGACTGGTGTTCAATGTCTTGGTGCTGCCGTGGTCCATGACCATGATGTTATTGTTGGTTATGTGTAGATAAGGATCCCCTGCTTGCACTTGCAGTACAGCTGTAGTCTTGTGTAAACCGTCAGATACTTGAAGTTGAAATCGCTCACGATCTGCCCCATGGTGGACAAACAAAACTTTCTTATCCCTCAAGTCAGCCTGGCTAAATCGGTATATAGGTTGTGTTGGGTCTGCAGAAGAGACAATGTTTCCTGAAAGAATTCCCACTCTTACATAAACCAGCTGAGTATCATTAAAGTCAAAGTCGTCGTCTTTGAAAAGAATGTCATCAGTGGTCAATAAACGCTGACCATTTCTGACAACGTTAAATGGTTTTTGTATTACCCTTTGAGGCACGTGGTCATTCTTGGACTGTATTGCAATGTTAAACATTCCCGTCAGTAAGGCATGACTGTCATCTTGTCCACCATTGCCACCTCTTGAATCAAATGCTAGGAAAGTAAACTGGTCATGCTTTGTTTTTGAGCCATCATGTTTGTAAATCAGCCTGTTCAAAGAAAGATCCTCATTGCTAAAGACCCGAACTGCACCTTCGAACCTTTGCATACCGGGTGGAGAATCTCTGATAAGACGACCATGTTTGGGATCTTGTGCAATTCTGTACACAAAGTCTGTTGAGGTGGAGGTTTGAAGCCAGAGATATTCTTTATTTATGATGTTTTCATTTCCTTCCAGCACAACAAGTCTCTCATTGGTCAGGAGAGGAGCATTAGAGTCAGCCTTGATTTTGATTGGAAAGGTGTATTCTCTGGAGTACTGATCTTCTGCAAACACTTTAAACTGGAACTGATCTTCAAAGTCAACTGCTCTGCGCACACGAGGGCTGTAGCTGATGAAACCATCCAAAATATCTTGTTGAGTGAAGGTATCACCATCAGACAACTCTTTATCAAGCATTAGCAAGACTCCCCGTACTGGACGTTTCAAAATTGCATATTTGACAGTTCTTGAATCGCTATGGCCTATCTTCACAAAAGCTTGCAATTGATCGGGCTTAATGACTTGTTGCTGCCCCCCATTAACTTCCAACGGAGCCATTTTTGATATTCCTACAAGAGCAGGCATGATCTGAATTATAAATGTGTTGTCCGAAAGGATGACCTGTCCAAGCTGTGCATTGAAGTGTATTACCTCGGACTCCATGCTGTTGTGATTGGCTGTGAAGTTGGGAACGTATTTTAATCGGTTCTGCTCTAGATCAGATTGATGAAATTGCTTGACTCTTTTTACAAGCCCAATGTCTGAGATCAACTGCAGTTCTCCAAACTGAAGAGGCTGAGTGATATCATATACAACATCTCCTGTTTTTGGTGTGGCAGAAATGGCCAAATTTTGTATTCCAATAGGGGCACTGCTATCCTGACTGATCACAAGGCCAGTATTTGTCACCAGAGTCATCTGGGGCTGGGTGATTAGCAACTTAAATGTGCTTGATTGGCTAACCAAGTCTCCATTCGAGACCTGCAGAGTAAGTCCTGTCACTTTTCCTCCCATGTGGACGTAGTAAATTTTTCCTTCTTTCAGCTGTCTACAGGTAAACTCTCCAATACCAAATCCTGGATTTTGAACATTCTCCAGATATCCAACAGGAGTAGGGTATGACATGACTCTAACCTTGATGTCATCACATCGATTATCTGAGTCGGTGATTTTAATAAGGTTTGGGCTCAATCGTGTGCGCCCATTAGCAGTTATTGAAATGTCACCTGCACTGAGCTGAGGGATGTCATTGACAGGGAGGATCTCTACAGGGAGCACAAATTGCCGAGCAACACTCAAGCACTCGGGGAGATTTGTACCATGTGCAATGACCTCCAGCCTCATTTCATCTCCATACTTCTCATTGCCATGATGGGAATACTTGATTTTCTTATTGACAACATCTAGAAGGGTAAACTTTTTGCCATCTCTTGAGTTCGTACTGAGCACTCCATCCCAGGGGTCGCTCAGCAGAGTAAAGATGATCTGAGACTGACGAACACCAGCAGCATTTAGATCAAATGTTGGGTTTAGGTTTACTATATCAACAAAAGCTTCTCCTCCTTCAGGAACCAGAAGAGGAGTGATGTCCAAGAGCTTGGAAATATTGCGAAACATCTCAGGGAATTCTTCTGTTGGGAAACAATGCTTTTCGTCAGTATTTAAATCAATGTATGAGATTCTTACAGGAGGCGTAGGTGTAGGCTCCAACTCATCATCATACGCGGAGTAATCATACTCCCCTTCACATTTCACATGAATGTCTTTAGTTATCAGAGCATCCTGGAGGCTTCTTCCTTTCTGATTCACCTTGATTTCTCCTAAACATCCGATGAATGATTCTGTTGTGATCTCCTCCTCAACACGAATCAGATAATCATCTTGAAACACATCCTTCATCTTCTTCTGAATACCTCCTAGGTACAGATTTCCAACTAGGTCCAGTTGTCCTTCAGTCTCATTAAGGCGAAGTGAAACCGGTTGACTATCCACAGCTATCAGGAACTCGTTGCTTTCGATCTGAACTTTTACTCTGTGCCATTGATCATCGTCAATTTTTACCTCAACATTGTCCAGCATATACATTCCATCTCCCAGATCAATAATGCCTTTCAGGAAACCTCCCACCATTCCTATTGCAATGAAGTCTGTTTGTTGTCCTGGATGGAAGAGCAACAGTGCATCCTCAATAGTTGTCTTGATTAACATCTCCAGGCTACGGGCTCCAAAGTTAGGTCTTGTCCATGTAGGGAAAGAGATGAACGAGTCTGGGCTTATAAAGCTTACAGAGTCTCCATCTCCAGCCTCAAACTCACTGCTGCATGTCTCTTTGGTGTCATAGCAGACTGTACTGGCTAAGGACAGAATATCAAACTCATGAGACTCAAACATAACGTTGCTCATGCAGCCGCGCAAGGAGGGAACAGCCGTGCTCAGGTACTCCACTTCCAGATCTTTCACTCCTCCAAGAAACACTCCCTGGTCGATGTTCAGGTCCTCATCTGCATTCTCCAATTGGATGAAGGTTATGTACAGGTTGTCCACTGCCATAGTGAGTTTGCCGTCTTTCAGAAGAAGAGACACATGGTGATCAAGGAGGTTACTGAGCTGGAGACCCATAGAGGAGGCCAGAACCTTTTCTCCGGATCCCATGTCAATCCTAGCCTGTATATAGAGACACACATAAACAAATTATTAAGCAGCAGAAATGGCTGGTAAAAACTAAAAGGTAAAACAGACAATTTTATGGAGAAGTGTTCTGAGAAGAAGTTAGAATCATAATGTTTTGAGTTGAAGCTACTGTTTTCACTATTAGGTATGTACACTACTGTATTACGAAATGCGAATAAACAGGTGAAATATTTGGTACTTTCAAACTGTGCAATTCAATGATGTAAAACTTTAATTTTGATTATGCTTAGGTTTTAATTTCGTCAACTAGACTGACAAAAAGTACAAAGCCGCAGTAAATGAAGCAATGCAATAACAATAAATTCACAAAATTAACTTGGATTAAGCATACTGTCATATTCATTGATTTTCTTTTCGGCTTAGTCCCTCTATTAATCTGGGGTCGCCACAGAGGAATGAACCGCCAACTTATCCAGCATATGTTTTATTCAGCGGATGCCCTTCCAGCTGCAACCAGCTCTTGGAAACATCCACACACTCATTCACACACTATGGACAATTAGCCTACCCAATTCACCTATTCCACATATCTTTAGACTTGTGAGGGAAACCGGAGCACCCGGAGGAAACCCGTGCAACCACAGGGAGAACATGCAAACACACAGAAATTACAACTGAACCAGCCGAGGTTCGAATCAGCGACCTTCTTGCTGTGAGGCGATCGTGCTACCCACTACGCCACCGTGGTGCCATACTGTCATATTCACCAAGAAATTTTAAGCACATTGTTCTTTAAGTTATTTGTCAATGGCTATAATACTTTATGGCTTGAATTTGAGTTGTTGTTAATAGAAAAATTATTATTTGATAATGACTGTAATAACTGATGGCTGTAAAACACTGTTGTAGTATGTGATCTTGTAAGACGATGCTTTGCTGTTTCAGACCTTTGCAGGTTGCCAGCAGGCTCACAACATCATAAGACATTAATATTAGGTTAGATTTAGGTCGTGATGTTGGGTGACTAAACTTCAGCTTCAAAGGACAACTTTATTTTGATGTCAAATACCGATGTCAAATGATGTTGATATTTGGTTGATTTTAGGTTGCGTTGAAAAGTGACCAAAATCCAACGTCGAGCCAGTATCTTAAACCCTTATATTGACCAAGTTTAACAAGTTTTTTTCCTCAGGCCATCTACCTCATGAACAGTTAATATTTTTCCTATTGTGCAATTTACGTGCAATACTTTCTCATACGCACTTGTACACAGCACCTTATAACAATATACAATGCAATACTTCTTACGCATCTGTACACAGCACCTTATAACAATATACGATGCAATACTTCTCCTTACACATTTGTACACAGCACCTTATAACCTGTATATTTATAACAAATCTGTACATACATTTCAACATCCAGATCTTTTTGGACTGACTGCATCTCTGTTTAATGTCTATCGTCTCCTTTTTATATTTATTCTGTGTTGTCACTTGTCACTTTATGTACACTGGAAGCTTCTGTAGCCAAAAGCAAATTCCTTGTGTGTGTAAAGCACACTTGGCAATAAAACTGATTCTGATTCTGACGTCAACTACTGACATTTATCCGTCAGGTATGGCAACCAATTTCCGATGTTTGATAGACACCATAGTGGTAACGTCCACACAATGTCAAGTTGTAACATCATTAGACATTGATATTTGGTAGTTTTCAGGTTGCATTGGAAAGTGACATCTGGACATTGACGTCGGTCGGATGATGGGTTCTGACGTCAACCCGATTTTCATTTCCACACAAGATGCAACGTCCCCTGACTTTGGGGTACAATGTTAATGTGACGCCATATTGACTGCGGGGTTCACTTTTTACTAACTTTATTACTGTTATTATGTAAATTACAGTTTCCAAGTAACAACAGTTGAAATTCAAGCCTTAAAAAATTCTGCAATTACCTAAAGCGTATCTGTTTTCAAGCTACTTGCTGGAAAAAAGTAGCTAACTACTGGAAAAGCTACATTGTTTCATAAGTAAAGTAAGCTGAGCTACTGTCAACGCACTGAAAAATGTAACCACGCTAATAGCTGAGCTACTTCTAGCGACTCACTTACATCATACCTGTCAACCCTCCCGTTTTTCCCGGGATTATCCTGTATTTACCACCACCAGGGGCCGCCCCTTGCTCTTAAATGTGAGTCAGTTCTGTGCTTTCGGTTTAATTAGGCATAAAACACTTTAAAATAAACATAAAAACGGCAGGATTCCCTTTCCTTTTCATTACAGGGGCCGTCACTCCTCCTATGCAATCCTCAAAACATAAAGCGGTGCGTGACTGTCAGCTGACGCGCTCCATAGTGATAAACAGATGCTGTTTCCCAAACGCATTCTGTACATGCAATTTGAAGCATAGCAAAAGTGGATACTGGGTTTTGGGTGCGTGTTTGAACAGACATATACACATAATTAATAAAAATAACATCTAAAGATGTCGATCTTGATGGGTTTTTGTTTCAAAAACAACTAATTTTGTCCTAAATGAGCATAAATCATTAGGAAAGCAATCGAACGCTGTCATTATAACATTAGATGTGTGCATATCCTTTATTTTCACATCCCAATGTTGACAGGAATGACTTACATGGGTTATGCAGTTGCTAAGATGTTCTGGTTTGTTTGTGGTAATAGCTGCACGTCACAGGTTAATCCTTACTTGAGAATTGGGGTTTGGGGTTTTGTTGCTCCGCAAGCACCCCTAGTAAATCTTTTTTATTTCACTTCTGATCCTCTGGCACATTAATCATGTTTAGGCATTTAAGCAAAAACACAAAAGTACTGATTAAGAAAGTGATTTTTCACAGTCCATTATACAAGCATCCAATTGTGAAATGCTGCCACAGTCTTTATTGGACCAGTCTATTTGAGACAACTTAAACTGAAAATATCACAGATCTCATTTCAGATCCGCAGCCTCTAAAAAATGAAAAAAGTAAATCTGAGTGAATTGGATACGTCGGTAGAAATGCGTTTTTAATGACAAATCCTGCCACCGATGAGATAGTCTTGGTAGCGCTTCACACTGTAGCGTAATGCAGGCAGTTTGAGAGCCCGTGTTTATCTGTGCGGAGCGGGAGCCGTTTTCTGGGAAGGCTGTAGATGAAGAAGAAATATCTCCGAGCAAAACCAGTAACTCATTCTAGCCGTGGACGCTTTTTCCAGGCGTTGAGCTGAAAAACTGTGACGATCCAGTCGCAGTGGAGCTGGAAGCGAATGTGAGTCATCCCTTTCACCACAAAGCAAACGGCTGCCTCTCAAAAACTCACTAGAGATTTTCTCAGTGTGTGGCTCGTTCTGGGAGCCTCAAGTCTTGAAGGGCCATGAGAAAATAATGGAGCTTGTATTTATTTGTGTAGTCAGTCTGGGGCTTAATCTACAGTACAAAGCAGATATTTTGACAAACGGCACCCAGTGCTTTCTGATTCTGCCAAATCTGATTTCAGTCTTTAGTGCATAAGTAGCAGTTTCAAAAGGCACTTTAATCCAAAGCAATTTTACACTTAAAAGAGAGTTCAGAGGATTACAACAACCAGAAGTCATCTAATGTTAATGAGGTGATTTGAGGGGACGTTTTCAACTGGTCATTTCATATGTATTTTTTTGCTGATTGGATAGCTATCTGATCTGAAGAGAAGGGGCTGGCTGCAAATGCAAGCTGAGCTGTATGCAAAGCTTTCAATGTGCACACCTATCCTTGCCCCTAAACCTCACAATGACGTTACTAGCTTCATTAAGTGCATTGTGTCTGAGTTTGCACATCTGAGACTGGGTGCCTCAGTTTGCATATGCAAGTCTGCAGTCAGATGCTATTGGATTTGATGGCCAGGTTGTTGGCAAGATGGATATTCAGTTCAATTCAATTCAATTAAGTTTAATTGTTCATAAATATTATTGTTTTCAAGCAGCTTTATAAAAAGTGTGCATTATTGCATTACAATCAAAATCAGGAGGCCACGGTGGCGTAGTGAGTAGCACGTTCGCCTCACAGCAAAAAGGTCACTGGTTCGAGCCTCGGCTGGGCCAGTTGGCATTTCTGTGTCGAGTTTGTATGTTCTCCCAGTGGTTGCTTCGGTTTTCCTCCGGGTGCTCCGGTTTCCCCAACAGTCCAAAGATATGCGGTACAGGTGAATTGGGTAAGCTAAATTGTCCGTAGTGTGAATGAGAATGTATGGATGTTTCCCAGAGATGGGTTGTGGCCGGAAGGGCATCCGCTGTGTAAAACAAATGCTGGCGGATCATTCCGCTGTGGCGACCCCGGATTAATAAAGGGACTAAGCCGAAAAGAAAATTAATGAATGAATGAATGAATCAAAATCAGAAAAGTTAAGGTTATAAGTTACCATAACTGCATAAGCTACCAATAACGTTAACTAATTAAATAGTAACTAATAGCTTTTTAACAGTTAAAATAACTATGTATAAACATAGTTAACAAGCAGTTATATAGTATAAAGTATGTAGTTCAAAGAAGTGTATTTGTGTATTAAGTGTATGTGTTGTCCTCAATGAAAAACCGATTGCTCAAACCACTTCAGGAGGTCGTGGTCTAGGACGCATTCCAGACCAAACTGGACACGTCTAAATGCATCTGGTTGTTAAAATGAGATATATATACACTCCTCCCAAAATGTAAAAAAATAAACGCATGTTATCGGCTATATGATGGTCATATATAACTGAACAAATTCAATAAGCAACACAAAATCGATGTTTCATTTTATTTCATTTATTTGTTTCATTTTATTTTTATTATTGAGAAATTAATAAAAAGTCAAACAGCCTCACCGACAGATAAATAGCATGCACCTGTAGCTTATCTCTGTGAAAAGAGTTTAAAAAAATAATAGTAAAATATCAATACAGACTCATTTGGAAAATGTGCACAGAGCTACATTTTTGAGAACCGAGAAATATGTGCTCGAGGGT
>CAIGQQ010033312.1:540077-566121 GCA_903798035.1 Danio albolineatus
TCAAAAAGTTCACGATTTGAACCCTCAAAAGTCTCTCACCTGTAATCTGCCATTGCTGAGCTCCAGTGAAAGGTAATCTTTGTGTCCCGCCGCCAGCAGGAGCAGGCCACTACGTCTCCCTGTTTTAAATTGGAGCGACACTTCAAAACTTGACAGGTCTTGAACGGCATCTATGCGACAGTAGCTGTCCCCGAAATAGGATGCTGCAAACACAGAACAGAAAAAGTTTTCTCATTAGAAATGTTTTAGCGATGACGTGCGCCATTAACGTGTGAAAGATGCACAGCAGATGGAAGTTTAAATGTAAAACTTTTTTTTTTCCAGCTGTCTTGTCAGCTGTTGTGCAGAAAAAGACACCGTTCTGGAGAGTTCCAGCTTCGGCCCCCTCGAGAATGTTTATATAAGCAGGATTCCAGGAGCTTAGTGTAGTAATGTACGGCTGTATGCTAATGTATCCACCTGCCTCAGACGGCAAATTAGATTATGTTTTTCTTTATTGCTTTTACTTTATTAAATCATACACACATCACTCCTGGGCCGTATGTCAAGGAGATCCCCAAAGTTTCCAGGAGCCAAATCAACAGCGTCTCTCTGCTCCGGTAACATTATACACCCAGACTCATTGGGAAACCCCACAGTGGAGTTCTGGGAAGCATCCAGAAAGGGAAGATTCTCACAGGAACTACGGTCAGACGGCTTGGTAGAGGGTCAAGAGTCAATTTATGACTCATGTAATTCCATTATCCCATCATCTACAGGACGACTTCTCAACTTTTGTTGAAAATCAGGGTTTTTGCAACTTTTCCAGCTGATTTTTCCAACTTTGCAAGTGTGGCAAGTTACATTTTTACATGCAAAAATATCTAAATGTGTTACTTAGTTCGTTTTTAAGTAATGTAATGTGAAAGTATGTTTTATTATTATTTTTATTATCTTTTTTTAAGGAGTTCACACTTATCTGATGATTGATTATAAAGCTTGTTTAGCATGCTGTCCCAGAAGAGAGCCTTGAGTTTAAAAGATCCTTGAGCATGGGGCTCCCTCCCGTTTGCAGAGCGAGAGGGGAGTTTAAACTCAGGTAGGTCTCGAGAACTCCCCCGTTTATTTATGGCTCATGACAAATAAGGGATTGCTGTGAAAAGAAACACTGCTGACTAAGAGCTCGTCTAGGTGCTAATTTGATTTAGTCGATTCACTTGTGTCGCATGTCTTTAAACGCTGGAAGGAAACCGGGGAACCCAGGGGACACCCACGCAAGGCCTGGTGAACCAGTGACATTCTTGCTGTGAGGCAACAGTGCTAACCACTGGGCAACCATGCTGCCCTCTCTAAGAAAAGGGATGAGGAATATGGGTGGAAGGGGGCATTTTTCAAAATAAAGATGACAGAGGTACACTGTAAAAAAAATCTGTTATTTTAAGGTTTATTTCTAGCAGCTGGGAAAATGCATTGTAATGGTTACAGGCAGAAAACAACTCAGTGTGTGTGCAAGTGTGTTGTATAAATAGTCCAGGATATTAGTCATTGATGAGTTACCAGCTTTGTGTGTAATCAGTGTCAAACAGGAACAGGTGTGTGCGAGGTGCAGGCTGGCTGGGAGTTGTAGTTCGTATATGTGGCATGTTTGTAATTCTCCAGTGATCCGCAGTAGCTAGATCGCTGGTGACTGTAACAAGTATGGTATAGTAGATATAGTATAGTATAGTATAGTATAGTATAGTATAGTATAGTATAGTATAGTATAGTATAGTTTAGTTTAGTTTAGTATAGTATAGTAAGGATAGTATAGTATTCTAAGGAAATGTTTGATGTTTGCCCCAAGCCCAACATATTATTGTATCACTGCCATAGTATTTAATATGTTCATCTTTCTGCTTTTAAACACTAAAGAAGGTATTTTAAAGACGGGAAATCTGTAACCATTGACTTCCATAGTATTTCTGTTTTTTTACGATGGAAGTCAATGGTTTCAGGTTCTTCAAAATATCTTCTTTTGTGTTCAGCAGAAGAAAGAAACTCATAAAGGTTTGAAACCATTTGAGAGTGAGTAAATAATGAGTTCATTTACATTTTTTGGGGTGAACTATCCCTTTAACAGCAGATAATCACTTTAATTTCTGCGTGTTCTTCGCGTAAAGCTATTAGATGACTTCAGAAAACTTGGCATGCAGTCATCTGGACTACATTTGTGGCTCTTTTCCATCTGTTTTGAAACTTTGCATTAAACAGTAATTGCATGGAAATATATTACTATAATATCCTAAGTTCATTGTCCCACATTAAAAGAATGCTTAATGAGTTCAGAATGACACAAGAGTGAGTAAATAATGACAGATTGTTGCGTAAATGTCTTTCTTTTGCGAACTATGTAGCATCTGAAATCATTTAGCAACTATCATTAGCTAATGGCTAACTTTTAAAGGGGACCTATTATGCAAAAATTACTTTTATAAGGGGTTTAAACACAGTTGTGTGGTGACAGCCTGTGAATATAACCAACATGGTAAACATTTATTCATTTAATTTTTTATAATCACACTTGATAAAAACAGTCTGCAGAAACACTTTGATTGACATTCTCCCTTTGTACGTGTCATCAGAGGGGAAAAGCCCCGCCCATTAATGATCATCTCTCCCTCATTAGTATAGGACGTTAGTCTTGTTTTTGAATCTGCCACTATGCTGACACACAGGCATTTGTAGCTCCGCCCTCTTCTGAAAAGAGCACAATCTCATTTGAATTTAAAGCGACAGTCACCAAAACACCACAATATGGATCAAGGCGGAAAAGGGGCAGATTCAAACAGTTATAAAACATTATCTGTGGGGTGTTTTGAGCTGAAACTTCACATATTCACTCAAGGGACATCAGAGACTTATTTCACATCTTTTAAAAAGATCCCCTTCAAGTCGGTGGCAATGAGCCCAGTTGTGTTTTCGTTTCTTCCTTTGTATCCATGCACAAAGGAAACATGACTTGAGAGAGCACTTAATACTCAACATAAATAACAGTGAACTGGATGAGCAGCAAAAGCATCTATTTCATGAAGAAAAAACCATATACATCCAGTCAATGCACTCCAAACAACAAACAAACGCATAAATCTCAGCAAAAAAACACAATAGGAGTCGATATATGATCTCTCATATAATCATATATAATGCTGAATAGGTTATAACATTTAGATCTGAGCCACTGTCCGCACGGACCTGAGACCCACGGATAGCATATAAAACAGAGAAAACTGCATTTTAATGAAGCGTACATTTATCTGGAGCCTGCTATTCTGATTTGGTGCTCAACGACCTTTTGAAACACACTGGAGATACAAAAGGGCCGGAGAGAGAATATGTGGAATTAGCTGGGAATATTTCCCTTCAGCTTTACGATCATCAGATCTGTTTTTGCTGGAATATTCACAGCGCACGCGGGACGCAAAATGGGCAACTGGAGCCCAAGGACTCTGAGGTTCAATGCGCATCGAGCATGCTCAGAACAGAAAGACACAAGGGCCGCAGTGAGCACAGCCAGTCGAATAAATCTGGAAGCCATTAAAAACTCTTTGAGGGGATTGTAAATGAGACACATGTGTTGAAGACCCCCAACCACTGCGGGATTCAACGTACGTTTAACCAGTACTCGTCTTTATAGACCAGTCACGTCTCATTGCGTGCTAAAAACACAGGCGGCAGGCTTTTGTTTGTGAACGAGAGTCATTATATTGTTGGTCGGTTGATTATGAAACTCCATCAGTTTCAAGCGAACAGCACATCTGTCTTTACACACCAGTTACTTTAAAAAGGGGAACTCTGTTTTTGAAAGAAAACCCAGAGCGGAAAAATGGACTCCGGACAAAAACATTGAATCTGTGTGTGCCAAACTGGAGTTACAAGATCTAATTGACATTGGTGGAAAATATAATTAACCTAAAGATCAGTATTTACTTTATTAATTCACATTCCTATCATGTTAATCATTAAAATCAATAACTTGCTTGTTCATTTACATCCCTTGACTTCCAAATTACCTTTGTTACTCTATGGAACGCCCTCTTTAATGATCCAAACAAGATTTTAAAGTCATTTTACATCATATATGCCTTTTCTGTTCTCAAGTGTATTAGATTATTTAAGTAATATGTGTAGATGCATTTCAAATGGTCTTATAAGGACAATTCGGTATCAGTAATCAGTAAATTGGGTTAACTAAATTGGCCTTAGTGTATGAGTACGTGTGTCAATGCGAGGGTGTATGGGTGTTTCCCAGTACTGGGTTGTGGCTGGAAGGGCATCCGCTGTGTAAAACATAGTTGGCGGTTCATTCCACTAAGGTGACCCCTTATGAATAAGGGACTAAGCCAAAGGAAAATGAAGGAATGAACGAAAAGTGCATACTATAGCTATATGTGACGGTAAATGTGATATAGTGAATCAGTAGAAAATGTGAATTAGGCATACTACTTGATACAACTGTTGACCAGTCAAACACTTGTGGCACAGCATAAGCTAGTATGTTAGTATGTGGTTACAGAATTTTCAAAAGGTGTTGTTGCACCTTCTGCGTCATATATGATATATAACACCGCCGACAACACTTCTGGTACCTTTTACTAAGACGGAAACCTAAAAAACAACCAATGGGCTATCAGCTTATTTTATGACATCCCACATTATTTTGACTTATTTTAAGTCACAAAACGCCAATTACATTTTTTCAAGTTGTATTTTTTGCACGTCATTTAGCACAGTGATCCCCAACCTCCGGTCTGTGGATCAATTGGTACCAGGCCAAACAAGAAATCATTAATCATTTATGTTTTATTTATTATCTGAGTCTGAAGGATCTTTTTTTAAAAAAATGTTTTATTTTGAAAAATGACCGTATTCTCTCGGCTACATTTCGGGCACCTGAGAACCAAAATTTAACCCACAAGCAAGAAAAAAATTGTAAGAAACAGAAGTCTTTGAAAAGTTTGTTTGCGAAAGGGGAAAAAGACGGCACAGTGAAGGACCCACAAACCGCCAATGAATGAATCCACATCCCATTAGTAGGGCCAGACAGAATCTGCTGACATTTTTTGCTATTTCTGCAGAGTATTTTGTTAAAAATCTGCGGATTTATGCAGAATGATTCTTTGAGTTTCATAACTAAAACCTTAATATATGAAATAAAAAGTAATACCTTTATAACTTTTATTTAATGTTTACAAAGCGAATCCAATAAGATCCACTTTATTTGGTAAACAAAGCAAGCCTCTTGTGAAAAATCTCTACTAAAAGACAGAAAATATTACTTTACAAACTGTATTGTAAATAAATAATATGAATATTTTCATATTAGTCATTATTATTACTAAAATTAATTTGAAAACTGAATAAATATACATTTACACACATTTACACTAGTAAATAAACAGAATCAATGATGGGCTAAAAATCTGCAGAAACCTGCGGCATTCTGCGCGCGCAGATTCTGTGTGGGCCTACCCATTAGTCAACAGATCAGGTGAATCCAGCATGCCTGTACAAGAAATATATGCTGAAAACACCATCAGAATCCTGAGAGGGCACCGCGAGTGAAGTGACAGAAACTGACCGATTAGCTTATTTTGTATGGAATATACACATTTCGGTAGCACAGCAGTGCTTTTTTTATCTTCTCCAAAATAAAACTAGTATCAGAGTTGCAGCAATGTTTTGTCAGCTTGTCATCCTCTAAGAAAACGATTGATTGTCACTTAGCAATCTACGTATACCCAACCCCCCAGAGCTGTCAAGCGTTGACAAAAAATTGTCAAGCATTGACAAAAAGGTTGGGAACAATGATTTAGCAGACAATATTATCTTGTGTCAATTTCACTATCAGTTTATTGTACTTATATATCTACAATAAAAATGTAAAAAACCTTTAAATTAGTGCAAGCAATAATTTGCAAGCTGCAGCTTACGGAATGGTCACCGGTGTCGCCAATAACAAGCGTTTATAAATTCTACATACAGTACTCCAAAAAAAATATGTTTGCTGTTTGTTCAAAGTCAAGCTAGAAACAACACAATTCTTGAGCCTTTTTTGAGACTACTGAATTGCTTTATGTTCAATCTACTTAAATTTGTAAAAACTAATAAGTTACTTAATTCCTTCCAGTAGCCCCAACACAAATGGATTGTTTGGAACACAGCATTTTTAGTCAACCAATAAAAACAAAGATCTTTAAAAAAAACAAAAATACCAATGGAAACAAATGAATGTGGTGTTGTCCGTAATATTTGTCTTAAAGTACTGGATGTAATATTATGTTCATCATACTATGACTTAGTATGTAGCCTATACTCAACCCCTCGCACACTATATAGCACAGAAAGTGAACTGTTTTGTAATCCTTTCCTTTTGATGTGACTTTCTAAGTCATACCAACATGATCACATGATGCTGTGCTTGCTCTTACACCCTTCGCCCCAGGAAAGTGTGTGTTTGTGCATGCCTATGTCCCTGGATGTCTGCCAGGGCAGATGGCGCTGTCGTGAGGGCCGCTCCAGTCTGTATTTTTAGTGCTCAAAGGGAACTGAGTGGGTCTCTGTCTCCTCATCCTGTGAATGAATCAGACGCACCCGTGGTTCCTCAAAACCCTATTAGACGTCCGGAACATTCACACGGAAGCAGAAACAACCAAAAAAACTGCGGAAGCAACCTGCTGTTTACTGCGCCAAACTAGAGATCTCTATATCACAGAGGGGCTAAAATAATACATTATGAAGCATGATATTTTTAGTCTCTATTTCAGTGGTCACCACAGCGGAATGAACTGCCAACTATTCCGGCATATGTTTTATGCAGCAAATGCCCTTCCAGCCGCAACCCAGTACTGGGAAACACCTATACACACTCATTCACACACACACACTCATACACTACGGACAATTTAGTTAATCCAATTCACCTATAGCACATTTCTTTGGACTGTGAGGGAAACCAGAGCACCCAGAGGAAACCAAGTATTGCTGCAGCCCGGAGACCTCCAAGTGGGAGGGATTACACCGCAAGTAGGTTGGGTGACCTCCAAGTGGGAGGGACTTAAACCGCAAGTAGATTGGGTTTAGGTTGTGTAGGTGGAGCGGATATTCATAAAACACATCAGGTTACTGTGAGGTTGGGTTATTAATAAAACATTAATAAAACACAACAGGTTACTGTGAGGTTGGGTTTAGGGTTGGGTTTAGGTGTAGACATTAATAAAACACAATATTGGACTCCGTGTCATGTACAACACATTAAATAAATAAAAATTCCAGGTTTGTACAGCCCACTTGGAGCTCGAAGGCCGACCCACTTGGAGCTCAAGTCCCACCCACTTAGAGCTGGCTCCGACCTCCGTTTATACCCTTCTCGAGGAAACCCACGTCAACACGGGGAGAACATGCAAACTCCACTCAAATGCCAGCTGGCCCAGCCGGGACTCGAACCAGCAACCTTCTTACTGTGAGTGCTAACCTTTGTGCCATCCCACTTTTATTTCTTTTTTCTATTTTTTTTAATTCGATGTACACTACCAGTCAAAAGTTTGGAATCAGTATTTTTTTATGTTTTAGAAGAAGGTTAGAGAAAGTTAGAAGACGATAGAAGTTAGTAGGCAATTCTGCCCACAGAGGCAGCATTTATTTGATCAAAAATACAGTAAAAAGTGCTAAATTGTGAAACATTATTACAATTTTAAAACTATTTTCTTGTTAAATGTATTTTAAAATTTAATTTATTTCGGTGACACACAGTTGAATTTTCATCATCATAACTCCAGTATTCAGTGTCGCATGGTCCTTTAGAAATCACATTATGATCAGTGGTTATTGCACTGTAAATAATGCCGGGTTCCACAATATCGATTTATGTTGGGTCAACATGAAGGAATTGAGTAAAGTTGTTGGCTTTTAACACATTTAAGTTGCTTGAACATAAAACAATTAAGTTGTCCCCCCAAAAACTCCAAAATTGTGTTGTTTCAACTCACTTTAAAGAAGTTAGCAAACCACAAATGTCAGATTTTTGAGTGTGGAATCAGTAATAAAGTCTTTTCAATTATCAGTGCTAATGCATTGAAACTATGATACATCTGACTTTTTATGATTTTTTGATTTTTAAAAAAAGTATAAAGAAATACTGATTTGCAATATTTTATTACATTATAAATGTATTTAAGCAATTCCAGCGTTATGGATGTGACATTTGCAGTAAAAACTCGAAACATAGAAAGTATATGTTAACATTATGTTGAAGCAACTGTTTATATTTTCCAAAACAACTGACCACAGAGTTATGGGATCAGAAAAATATTAATCTGTAAACATTTTTTACATTTAAAAGAGGAAAATAAACATGCGTTATGGATGTGACAAAAAAAGTCAGTGTGTTTACAGTCTACAACATGCTTTGTAGAAATTCAGTGAATTAAACTGCACAACCCAAAAGAAATAAAGCTAATCTAAAGGATAAGAGTTGCTCACTATAGAACAAAAATGATTGATTTTATTTTATTTGTTATTTTTTCATTTATGAGGGAAAAGCTTTGTTATGGATGTGACACTTTACCGTTATGGATGTGACGGATGTGAAATTGCCACTTTGTGATTTTGCTAAATCAAATATAATAGTTTGAAACCCTGACAGAGACATTTTTGTGTATTTTTAAACTGTAAAATACTTGCTGACACAAAAAAAGCGTAGAAAAGGTTTTGCTATTTTAGTGAAAACTTATTTTTTTCATGTCAAGGTTGACATTTGCATGGATTTGCTCATTTACTTTCACATTTGAACAATCTATTGTGATGAATAAATGTAAATAAATTTTTAATGGTACTTTTGAAAGAAATTTTATCAGTTTCCCAAAACTGACAACAACGTTAGACCATTTTGAGGGATGTAAACAAAAACAACGGTCCCACCGTATTTCCTG
The DNA here is from genome assembly GCA_903798035.1 of Danio albolineatus. Taxonomy (NCBI): domain Eukaryota; kingdom Metazoa; phylum Chordata; class Actinopteri; order Cypriniformes; family Danionidae; genus Danio; species Danio albolineatus. Next base: position 549,023 of record CAIGQQ010033312.1, read on the forward strand.
TTTTACATTTTAATTTCTATAGCTTCTGAGAATCCAAAAAGAGCCACATATTGATAAATAATGTTCTGATAGCTCTTTTAACATTAAGTTATGATTGAATTGCTCCTTGTTACAGTTATGAAACAAGCAGGAAATGTTCATGGGCCAATCACATCACCACATTGGCATGATCTATACTTGGTATTTCTTCTTGAGCAGATCATGATAGTAGAATATCTGAAGTATTATGCAACACTGAAGAAATTTAATTTAATTTAATTTAATTTAATTTAATTTAATTTAATTTAATTTAATTTAATTTAATTTTGCATTAACATTTCACAAAGCTTTAAGTCACAGAAATAAATTAAATTTGAAACTACAATCAATAAGAAAACAGTTAAATTATCCTTTTCCTTCGGGGTAGTCCTTTACTTATCAGAGGTCGCCACAGCGGAATGAACCACCAACTATTCTAGCATATGTTTTATGCAGTGGATGCCCTTCCGGCTTTCACCAAGAGGAAACCCACACCAACAAGTGGAGAACATGCAAACTCAGAAATGTCAACTGGCTCAGTCGTGACTTGAACCAGCGACCTTCTTGCTGTGAGGCGACAGTGCTAACCACCGAATCACTGTGCAGCCTAGAATAAGCCTATTATAAAACATTTTAAAAAATCATATTTATTCTAAACTTTTGACTGGTAGTATATATTCTGTCTAGACCGAATCGGGCTGAAGGTGACCTTAACTGGCTCGCTCATTTGGCTCAGGAATGATTTGTTGTCCACGGCTGCAGTCATGGGGAATAAACGGATCTCTTCGCTGATGAGCTTCTGTGCCAGTAAAACAGGCCTGGCTGGACTCCACATCCAGTCTCTGCACCATACACACCTGCTCTTATAACACTAACATCTGAACTTTCACCTGAGCTTTCATCCACAAATTACATTTACAATACTACTACAAAAAAAAAAAAGAAAACGTGAGTCACTGATCCATTTCTGCCTGCGCCGTTCAAACAAGCACAAATAATTAATCCCAAATATCAATTTTTAAGAGCACATCTAAACATCTTTTCATGTGTGGTCTCCATGGCAACAACTAGTGACCATTATACGTTTCCTAAAACAAACCACCGCTGAGCTGCCGGTGAGATTAAACATAGTAAATGGTGGTTTTGCTGATGATTTGTTCCTCTAGTTATGTGTGTGTGTGTGTGTGTGTGTGTGTGTGTGTGTGTGTGTGTTTGAGAGAGGGAAGGATGGTTGTAATTACATCAATCTTAAAGCTGTGTTTTACTGGAGTCTCTCTATATAGAGTCTGAGCTATTCGTGGGCATCGCTGTTGCTATGGCAGATCAAAAACAGCCTCAGCGTTGATCAAAGTCAGTCAAGATATTTCAAGAAAATAATATTTTACAAGAAAATAAGGATGATGACACATACATGTAGCACATTTTTATTTCCCCCTGAAAGAGCTATCGAAAAAAGGGGAATAAAAAAACAATGCTTCATAACTTATCCTGAGCAACAACATCATCAGAAAAAACATAGATATTATTGAAAATGGTTTTAATGGTTATAATGGAAATTGTTTTGACTTAAAGTCATTCGTTCATTTAATTTTCAGCTTAGTCCTACAGCGGAATGAACCGCCAACATATCCACCATATGTTTTAAGCTGCGGATACCCTTCCAGCTGCAACCCATCACTGGGAAACACCCCCACACACACTACGGACAATTCAGCTTACTCACAATGTCTTTGGACTTGTGGGGGAAACCAGAGCATCCGAATTGCAGGGAAAACATGCAAACTCCACACAGGACCAATAATGTCCAGCTGCAGGGCCGCAGAACCACGTTTCAGGCACACACAATTCAGCACACACAATCTAGGCAAACCATATGGTTACGGCGAATGTTAATGTTATTAACGTCTTCTCGGACATCGTCATCAATATGTTTATATATATGTTGTACACAATAAACAAAATGTTGTACACAATAAACAAAAGTGTTTACTGTTTCACAAATATGACGATATATATTGTTTCACAAATATCGAGACGGGCTATTGGGGTACGTTGTTTCAGATCGCCATTCAATATAATAGACTTAACAGTTTTCTATCAGTCATCATCAGATATATCTCCACAGAACTGCCAACTGACCCAGCCAGCGACCTTCTTGCTTCTTCGACAGCGCTACTAATTTTAATGGCTAAATGGTTAAAAGTTGATTGAATTTAATGTATTTGTAATTGTAATGGAAACCATTGGAACTGCTGTAATGGTTTCTAGTCTTTTTTATCAGGGAAATGTTGTTAAGATTTTGATTTTTTTCTCTGTAATTTACTTCTGTTTACAACGCCGAACGGTCAACCGTGCGTAAAGCGTCATGACGTCAACACGAAGGTGATTGTTGCTGAGGTAAACGCGTACCAGAAATAACCGCTTTATATTCGGTTAAAACTATTATGTTTCCACATAATCCTATCCAATGGGTTTACACCACATGTAAAGCACACGGACTATGCTTAATAACTACACTTATGATAACTTTAGGTCTACGTTTGACAAGCAATATCCACTTCGTCGAAAAGTACCAGGATTCAAAATGCAGAACTTCTACTTACAAGGAGGTGAGTGAATGACTTTTAAGATTTTAATTAGCCAGGGAAGTCAGACGATCCGTACTGTAGTTTGCTTTTATTAGCGATGGGAGAAGCGAAGAGTCAGTTGAACCGATTCCTTGGCACAATGATTCACAAGCGTTCAAAAGACCACACGCTAGAGACATCTGCTGGTCAAAGCTGTGAAAATGCAACACAACGCAGGCCAAACATGGGTATAAAACCGCTTTAACAAACACAATGCAAAGTTTTTTTTAAATTATGCTCTGTTAGTTATGATTTAAAGTGTCTTTGAAATACTCATTTTTTTTCAATCAGTTTTCATGGATTGTTTTTGTTTTTATGTTTGACGGATGGTTTGTTGGCTCTTCAAAATGGGTCAATAAAAGAACATTATTCAGAGCAGTGTTTCTCAACTGGTGGGTCGCAGGAACATTTTCAGTGGGTCGCGGAGTGTGTGGTCAAAAAAACAGCAAAAGTTAAATTTTTAACTTGTTTTGCGTATAACGGACTTTTATTTTGAAATGCGCGCACGACGAGCAACATAGAGAGTCAGCTCGTGGAGCTTTCATGTGATAAGAAGCTGAAAAAGAAAATCAGTGAAGTGCGATCAAACCCATCCCATTCAGAACTACGTATTTGTATGAAAGTGGAAATCTTCCTTGGTGCAGCTTGACTCCAAGCAAAGTAACAGGTTGTACATAGAGCACGATCTTCGGTTAGCACTGTCTACCCTCCTGACTTTGAAACTCTTATCACATCAGTAAAGCACATCCTGAGTTATCTCATTATCTTCCCAAATTACTGTTAAGTGAAACATGTTTAGGGCGCCACGGTGGCCGAGTGGTTAGCACGTTCGCCTCACAGCAAGAAGGTCGCTGGTTCGATCCCCGGCTGGGCTCTTTCTGTGTGGAGTTTGCATGTTCTCCCCGTGGTTGCGTGGGTTTCCTCCGGGTGCTCCGGTTTCCCCCGGTGAATTGGGTAAGCTAAATTGTCCATAGTGTATGTGTGTGAATGAGAATGTATGGATGTGTTTCCCAGAGATGGGTTGTGGCTGGAAGGGCATCCGCTGCGTAAAACAAATGCCGGATACGTTGGCGGTTCATTCCGCTGTGGCGACCCCGGATTAATAAAGGGACTAAGCCGAAAAGAAAATGAATGAATGAATGAATGAAAGAAACATGTTTATAATTGCTGTCATATTAGATGTAAAAATGGTTATGGATATTTTAATCATTTTACAATTTGCTGGTTTGTTCTGTTCAACAGGATCAGTGTTAAAATGTTTTATTAGTTCAGTTTTGTTTATGGTAACAACTTTTCCTAACCCTGACTGCTGTTTACAGTGTTTGTCGTTTTTACTTTGTAATATTTCTATAATTTGATACATTTTGTTAAATGTCAGCAATAAAATATAGTTTATTTGAAAGTCTTGCTGATTTTCTCATGATTTTTTCGTTCACTACTTGTGTATGTTAACAAATAAATACAAATTAATTATAATTCCTAAAATTATATTACAGTTCCTAAAAAATTGGGTCAGGGCTTGATGACCATGTAAAAATGTGGGTCCCGTGGCCAAACCAGTTGAGAACCACTAGTGTATTTCATTTTAGTTAGTTTAGTCAAATGGCTCATTGAAGCGTCTATAAACGTATAAAAGCTATGCAAGATAAGCCTACATGATTTAATGGTTCACACCTTGTTTACTGAAATCACTTCACCTTGGCAGTTTGATACAAAAATGATTGAAATCAAAAGTGTTGTTAGTGTTCAGCATGCAGTGCTTTGAAAGCAAACATCATCAGCATTTACTTACGTAAATATATTGAGGTAAAGCTGGTTTTATATTCCCAGCTAACAGGGAACGTTTCCAGAACATTCACTAACGTTCTTTAAAAGTTGTAAAAATGTTAGCACAGAACGTTACCAACGAAACGGTTTTAGAATGTTTTCATAACATTATTAATGTTCTTGTAACATTGTTAAAAAACCTTAGAACAAAGTACTTGGAACGTCTTCTGGACGTTATTTGTACTTGATGAACGTTATCATAATGTTGATGAAAAATGTTCTTATAACAAAGTTCTTGGAAACGTCTTCAGGACGTTATTTATACTTGATGAACGTTTTCACAATGTTCATAAAAAACGTTCTTGTAACAAAGTTCTTGGAAACGTCTTCAGGAAGTTATTTATACTTGATGAACGTTTTCACAATGTTCATAAAAAGCATTCTTGTAACAAAGTTCTTGGTTTTGAAAACGTTGTGAGGATGTTATGCTGACCATAGAAAAACGTTCTAGCAACATTAAGCAAACTGGACATTTTAACATTCTCAGAACGTTACAGATAACTTTATGAGAATGTTCTCACAACCTAAATTTGTTAGCTAGGTTCGCACATTCGTTCAGTGACAACTTGTGACATGCTCCTTATATTGTTTGCCATGCTAATTTGAATATTCGGTCTGAAGTCACATGTAAGTACGACTTCAAAACAGCATTAGCACTAATTATCTGACTGTGAACAATGTTGTACTTTGATAGTCATTGGCTGCTTATATGAATTCTATATTTAGAATTGGAAAAGAATACATTTCTGAAAGTATATTATTGAAGAGAAAGTCCAAATGTTGGAATATAAAACCAACGTTACCTTAGTCGTAAATATAACCCATAATACTGAATTTCTGAAGTTTACTAAGTGAAATGATCATTGTTGCTTACACTTTGAAATAAATATAAAAACGGCGTGATTCCCTTATTTTCACATTCCAATACTTTTCAGATCCAATACTAATTAAGGGATTTTTATTCAAAATTTTCACCACTTGTTTCTCATGCGATACTTTAAAATTTGCATTCAACACTGGAAGAAAAGTCCCTAATTAATCAACACTATTTATCCAAGACCATACATTCGTGACTGTACGTCTACATACTACATCAAACCAGATCAGCTAACATTTTTTCCACGACTTGACCCTTTCAGACTTGATGTTTTTATCAAGTTTTTCTCACAGAGGATTTGAAGGTTTAATACCGCTGTTACGATGATAGTTTTATCCATGAGCTGAACCAAAGAGAGCTGCTGTTTCTCAGGGGTAACAGCAGACAAAAAGCAGCTCGTGTGTTTTATAAAACCCTGAGCACACTGAACTGAACTCAAATGTACTGCTGACCCACAGAGGCTCGGCTCTATTCCCTTCCCTCACATTTCTCTCTGATATCTCTCCTGGTTTCTCTCGAACACGCGCTCGGAGGGAATTACTGCACCATTTCCACTGCTGACACTGATATTAATTAAACCATCTCAACCTTTAAATACAAACAGCGCGCGCACATTCTCACACACCCGAGCGAGCCAGAACTGCATGAGAAATCACCACTCTGTGCTCCTACAAGACGGGTAATTGCAGATGTGCCAGAAATACACTGAACACAAACAAAAAAGGAGAGACAAACGGGATTATAGGAGTCTTCTCAGTTGCCTGTGTTTGAAAATAAAAAGTATACTGTCAAAGAAGGTAGATATACAGTAAATTAGCTTATTTACATTTATAATAGAGGTCATTTAATAATAATAATAATTTTAGGATGCACTTTTCCTAAAATCAAAGCGCTACAATGTATACAAACAAAATAAGAATGCACAAAAGTCAAAATAACAAACTTACGTAGTAATAATTCACTATAATAGTCAATAAAACAATAAATATAGAAAATTACAAATTGTATAATAAAAGTTGCAGCGCAAAAGCCCAAATAAAAAGCTTTACTAAAGGGAAGAGTCAGGAGTTGACATATTTACATATTCACAAAACCAGTCATAAGATTTTATGAAACTGAGATTTATACATCATCTGAGAGCTGTAAATAAATAAATAATCTGTCCATCGATGTTTGGTTTGGTTTGTTATGATTGGACAATATATGGCCGAGATATGACTTTGAGAAATTTAGAATGTGAAGATTAAAAAATGTAAATATTGAGAAAAATGCCGTAAAGTTGTCCAAACGAAGCTATTAGCAATGCATATTATTAGTTTTGATATATTTACAGTAGGAAATTTACAAAAGGTCTTCATAGTATATGATCTTCACTCACTATTCTAGTAATTTCTGGCTTAAAAGAAGAATTAATAATTTTTGAGCCATCATAGTCAAAAGGATCAATAAATGTATATATACAGTAGCAACAATATGTTATGTGGTCCAGGGTCACATATGTACCATATATTTCCATATATTGATATGTTTTAAAGGTACAGTACACTGTAAAAATAATCCGTAATTAAAAAAAAAAAAACTATTTGCAAAAATTATTCAGCAGCTGGTGTGCCGGAAAAAAACATAAAATAACGGAATTACAGAAATTTACTTAAATTAAAATTTCTGGTAAATTTCTGTAATTTAATATTTGTTATTTTATCGTAAATTTCTGTAATTTAACGGCCGTTATTTTACGGACGCATTACAGATTTTTTTTACAATGTACCTATAATTAGTTATAATTATAACCTATAATAGTTTCCATCAAGTTCTTAGAGCTGCTGCTCACTGTAGTATTGGTAACCTAGCAACCAGCAGTAAACAATGCAAGCATAATGTAGACAGCCAATTGGTCATGTAGGTGTAAAGCTAAATTTATATTGCAAATTCATTTCAAATCCACAGCTTATTAAGGGATTTTTATTCCAAATGTTATTTTCATCACCTGTTTCTTGTGTGATACTTAAAAATGCGCATTTAACACAGGGTGATGGAAACCCAGCTAATTTAAACTGCAGGAAATGTCCCTAATTAATCAACACTACTAATCCAAGAACATATTATTGTGACGTATGTTTCTGTATGTCTACATACTACATCAAACCAGAATTATAATTAATTCTAACGTTGGTCATTAAATAAAAAAAAAAAGGCTATTAAAACTCCTGACCAATTATAACTGGACTCAAGTGGCCTTGAGGAAAAGAAACTTTGTTCTCAACAAGAGAGTTTGAAATCTAAGAATAAAAAAATAATAATTAAAGACTACAAAGAAGCACTTTTTAAAGGAAGTTATGACATCACAGCTCATTAACATATGATTCACCATAAGTTATAATTACCAGATTGGTGTGAAAAGTCATCATCTTTATTTCTGTAGTGCTTTATACAATGCAGATTGTGTCAAAAAAGGTTTTATTTTTTTAATATAAACGTAGAGTACAAAACAGCCTATTTACCTAATTCTAATGGTAAGCGAGAGGGGGAAAGAAGAGTTCATTAAATTACACTAAATTACAGCCATTTTGTCATTTTGGTGCAAGAAAGCTGTAATAAGTGAACTCAGTTGGCTTTGATGATGTCACCAAAATGAAAGTTTGATTTAAAGCATGAGAAGAGTGTTTAGAGAATTGTGAAGATGAACACAAATCATCTCATTTTAGTCACAAACTACTTCTTTATTCTTATGAAATAAAAGAGAAGATTACGAAGAAACTCTTTAATGTTTTACAGCTCATTAACATATGACTATCCATAATACATATTTGCAAATCAAATATTAAATTTAGTGGTTTTGTCAATCTTTATATGTGTAAAAAGTTAAATCTAGTCAAAAGTTCAAATTTAAGTTATGATGAAAAGAATTGCAGTTTTCTAATGTAATATTGGATACATTTTATAGATGAATATGCTATTATTGTATTTCTTTATTATTCATACAATTTTTTTTTAAAATTATATATATGTTGCTTTCTTTTGGTCAAGCGAACAGTTATTTTAACAGTCAGTCGTGCTGCGTCTCATTGAACTGCAATTTAAACATGATATATATATACAGCAGGACTGACTGTTAAAATAACTGTTCGCTTGATCAAAAGAAAGCAGTTGAAGCAGTATATATACAGTTGAAGTCAGAATTATTAGCCCCCTTTTCATTTTTTTTTTCTTTTTAAAATATTTCCCAAATGATGTTTAACAGCAAGGACATTTTCACAGTATGTCTGATAATGTTTTATCTTCTGGGGAAAGTCTTTTTTGTTTATTTTTGCCTAGAATAAAAGCTGTTTTTAATTTTTAAATCCATTTTAAGGTCAAAATTATTAGCCCCTTTAAGCTATGTTTTTGATAGTCTACAGAATAAACCATTCCTTATTCAATAACTTGCCTAATTACCCTAATTAACCTAGTTAAGCATATAAATGTCACTTTAAGCTGTGTAGAAGTGTCCGACAGTACGGTACGGTACGTGTCGGTACGGGTCACCTTTATCAGGCTTGCGTTTCCACTGCTAAAGGGTACTCTTTTGGTGGGCGTGGTGTACGACAGAAAGTTTCAATCAATGTCATTTTCGCTCGAGGAAATGTCTACAGTAAAGCTTTATGGGTCGTTCACAAATCATACGAGAAGCACTTCTCACAAAACAGATGCTTTATTATACACATAAACACTGGTGTATAAATGTCATTACTGACTGAACATGATCTGATTATAACTAGATCAATGATGCGAAATAGCCTACGGTCCGCGATTATATCAAATAAATAAATAAATGCAGCATATATGAACACATACAGCCCCTTACAGTCTCTGGTGTTACCAATTACAGAAACACAACACACAGCAGACATTTAGTCCTTATTTAGGTTCAAAAACAATACAAAATATAGCCCCCAGTCGGTGCAAACCTCTCATCTGTATCTTTTATCTTCACCAGCACATGTAGCCTCTCCGTCATTATTCTCTCCTTAGAGAGTAATTCCGTCATTCCGAGTTTATAATAGTCCAGGTTAAGAACTTTGTTATTTCAAATATTGACCCGTACGCGAGCGCAAGAGACAAAGCGAAACCTCTCGCGCTCGCGCTTATGAGCTCGTAACCCCTAAGAATCTGCTCTTCTCTTGGCTTTGTGGCTGTTCAAGACGACGACAAGGTTTGTTTAAGCTCGGGTCGACCATGGCTCGTTATTATATGCTTTATATATTATTTATTTGCTTATACTATTTCGGAGTATTGTCTCTCGGCTGTGTATTAAACATGGCGGGTTCTTTGTTTTCATTCTGCTTGTTGCGTGAGCAAATGACGTATCTCTGTAAACCAATAGTGTTCATCTTCGCGTCTAGCTCTACCTTTTAGTCACTCTTTGGTACGCTTGGGACCCTTTGCAAAGGGTGACTAAAAAGTGGTATGGTACGGTTCGGTACGCTTTTAGACAGTGGAAACGGCCTTAAAAGAGTACCGTACCGTACCATACCACTCAGTGGAAACGGGCCATTGATGCAATGTCAGACACAATGCACTCAATGGAGCTAGTGATGTTACTGTGAGGGGTAGGGTTAGGGGTGGGGTTAGGTGAGTGATTTAAAAAGCATTGGATACAGCTCAAATTGCACTGCACCAAGTCTGTATCCAGACCCCTCTCAATAATTCAGGGGGGCTAATAGTTCTGACTTCAACTGTATGTGAATATAAAAGACACTTATGCAGTGTCTCAAAAAACCAAGCAATAATGTATCATAGAAATAAAATGCCTTTTTTTCATTCTAATGGAGTGTGTGAGAGAAAACAAACGTGTTTAAAAGAACTACATTATTGGCACTTTAAGGTTGCAGAAATAATAAGTAGGCCTTAATAATGGCTTTGATGATGTCATCAGAAAGAACAGTTGCTCAGAGAAAGCTGACACAAGTTTACAAAAGCATTTTTTTTTCATTAAACGCACTGATGAATCACGCATAATAAGACCTCTCGCATGTTAAAGAGGCTTTTAAAACTGAATTGCATTAGTGCGCCACAAACAGACTATGTTTGATACTGAAAGGTCAAAGCTCTGCATTCAACAGGAAGTGGGGGACGGTAAAAGGTAAAGCGTGCTATTTGGACATCTGGAAGGGGAAAAACTCCTCACAACTCTATTCAATCCCCCCTCTTCTCTCTCTGCTCAGTGAATAAAACGACCCAGAAAATGTCTCCTAATGCGCAGACGTCATAAACTGCTGTTATTGCTCTCCACAGGAGCCCAAGCCCATGTTTGGTTTGCAGTAGCTCATGTCCAGAGAACGAGGGAACACACTGAATTATTTTCCCTAGCGTACACATAGTACTTTCAGACGCTCCCGGCTGAATATTTAGAAGCTGACGTTAGATTCGCAGCAGCAGTGTGAAAAAACTGCCCCGTTGGCATTATGTCACTCACCTGCATGCTAAAGGGAGACATTGTGAAGGCAATAAGAGGGCGAAACCCATAAATTAAGATGCTAAGCCTTATTAACACACAGCTGGGGATCTCATTTATTCTCATTTTCAAAGCTCACTGCAGCTGCTCGATCAGTGGGTATGTTTGCGCAACGGTGATGCACTAAATATATGTTTTTTTTAAATGCTCATGTACAGATAGTCTCAGACTGAGAGATTAATTGTATCATTTTGGAGGAAAGTCCTTACTCCAGGTGGAGGAGTTCAAGTATTTTGGGGTTTTGTTTACGAGGATGGAACGTGAGATTGACAGGCGAATCGATGCATCAGCAGCAGTAATGGCAAGGCAAGTTTAGGCAAGGCAACTTTATTTATATAGCACATTTTATACACAGTGGCAATTCAAAGTGCTTTTCATAAACAGAAATAAAATTCAAGTATAAGAAAATAAAAAACAAATAATAAAAAACATAAAAACAGATTAAAATGAGTTAAAACAAGTTATAAAAGAATGGAAAAGAAAGACACAATGGGCATTCTGTCGGACGTAGCACAGTGCTCATTCAGTAAAGGCACAGCTAAACAGATGTGTTTTCAGTCTTGATTTGAATGTGCCTAATGTTGGAGCACATCTGATCATTTCTGGAAGCTGATTCCAGCAGCGAGGGGCATAATAGCTGAAAGCAGATTCACCCTGCTTTGACTGAACTCTTGGAATTTCTAGTTTATATGATACTAATGATCTGAGTGATCTATTAGGTTTGTATTCAGTGAGCATATCTGTAATGTATTGGGGTCCTAGGCCATTTAGTGATTTATAGACAAGTAGTAATACTTTAAAATCTATTCTTAAAGTAGCTGGGAGCCAGTGTAGAGACCTGAGGACAGGTGTGATGTGCTCTGATTTCCTGGTTCTGGTCAGAAGCGTTCTGGATGAGCTGCATCTGTCTGACTGTCTTTTTGGGAAGTCCAGTGAGGAGTCCATTACAGTAATCCACCCTGCTGCTGATAAAAGCATGAACAAGTTTCTCTAAGTCCTCACTGGACACAAAGCATCTAATTCTTGCAATGTTTTTGAGATGATAGTATGCTGATTTAGTTACTGCTTTGACATGACTGTTGAAACTCAGATCTGACTCCAGAGTCACACCAAGATTCTTGACCTTATTTTTTGTTGCATGACTCTTAGAGCCAAGGTACGCATCCACCTTGAGAACCTAATGCGGTTGATGTATCGTCCGTTGTGGTAAAGAGGGAGCTGAGCCAAAAGGCAAAGCTCTCAATTTACCGGTCAATCTAAGTTCCTACTCTCACCTATGAGCTTTGGGTCACGACCGAAAGGACAAGATCTCGGATACAAGCGTCCGAAATGAGTTTCCTTCGCAGGGTGGCAGGGCCCACCCTTAGGGGTAGGGTGAGGAGCTCTGTCACCTTGGAGGAGCTCGGAGTAGAGCCGCTGCTCCTCCACATCGAGAGAAGTCAGCTGAGGTGGCCTGGGCATCTGTTTTGGATGCCTCCTGGACGTCTACCTAGGGAGGTGTTCCAGGCATGTTCCACTGGGAGGAGGCCTCGGGGAAGACCCAGGACACGCTGGAGGGACTATGTCTCACACCTGGCCAGGGAACGTCTCTGGATCCCCCTGGAGGAGCGGAGGGAAGTGTCTGGTGAGAGGGAGGTCTGTGGTTCTCTCCTAATGTTGTGTTCACACCAGACTTGGCGAGCAGGGATAAATCGCGCTATTCGTGCGTAAATAGACACGTGAACATTTTGAGTTTACTCGCTTCATTTGCACGTCAAATCCGCTTCATTCTTGCATCAAATTCACTTCACAACAGACGCGGATTCGTGGGATTGCCAGGGCTTCTGTCTGCCTAGTGACTCGTTTCTTTGCTAAATGACCAACATAGATTTGATTGAGAAGATAGCTGTGTTTATTGTTATGAAGGCTGAAAAATAGCGTTTATTCATTTGGAGTCGTGTCTGAGTCCACTAGGTCCATTCAGAGGTGCACCCAGCTCTGTGAGCTCATAAACTCCTCCAGAAACTATACCTGGATGATGGAAGCTTTCAGCTGTGCTTCTGACTGAGTCGAGCCTAGTTTGATGACACCAACAACAGGTGCTACGTCATAGTCAGACCCCCACTTAAGCAAGCTCCTGATTGGTTAACGTGGCGCAAATGCCCGCTAAAGTTCAGATTTTTGAACTCGAGCGATTCGAAACATGCGATACGCGTCAAGTGCGTCAGTCGTGCAAAACGCACAACTTGCAGGGCTTCATTCGTGCAAATCGCGTCATTCGCACCGCCTCATTCATGCGTATCGCGCCACAGGATGTCTATTCACGTCTTTGCATTGACTTAACATGTAAATCACTCGCGCTTGATGCTTCTTCCACGTCTGGTGTGAACTCAGCATAAGACTGCTGCCTCCGCGACTAACGCTTGAAAAAACGGACGAAAATGCGATACGATGAGATGTTCACTTACTAGTTTACTACAAACTTAAATGGATTGAGCGTAACAATTAAGTAAAAAAAATCTCAAGAATTTTGTTGTTTGAGTTTGAACAAACAGCAAGCGTCATTTTTTGAGTGTATAATGGGGAAAAAAAAGAACAATTATTCATAATATATTATACATAATATATATAAAATATTGAGTGTATAATGAAAAAAGTAGTTGAGTGTATAAAAAGAAGTGTTTTCAAGTATAATACTATATACGGCACATTTTATAGATGAACACATTTTATTGCAGTTTTTTTATTGTTTTTATTTAGATTTGTAGCTTATACAGAGACTAATAGTATATATATAAACTTCCACTCTGAAACCTGGTTTAAAAACATTTTTTTTTTACTTTTTCGCTTGCATGTCTGCAGCTGGTACAAAATGCGCCTGCTAGACTACTTTCTGACACCCGCATGTATGAGTCGATAACTCCTATGTTAGCTGCACTTTACTGGTTACCCATGAAATACTTCTGTCCGTATATCCCCTCTCGTTCATTGAGATCTTATGATTTAAATTTTGCTCACCTTGCCTTAAACATGCCCTAAAAAAACAAGGTGATCGAGTATTTGCTGTTGCTGGTCCTAAACTCTGGAACATTCTATCAATTCACATTAGACTTTACCCCTTCATTTCTGTGTTTAAGTCTGTTTTAAAGACTTATCTATTTCCCCTTGCTTTTAAAACTCCTCGATCACTGTTTTACTGCTTTTATTTGTTAAATATTTCTTTTATTTTCTGCTTTCTTCTCTGCCTTTAGTACTCCTACTTTGGTCAACTTTGATTGTTTTTAAATGTGCTTTATAGATAAATATTTTATTGTATTGTACTTACGTTTCGAGTGTCTTGGACTTACGATGTTTATTGTGTATCTTTATGAATAAAGAGCATCGAAACACCAATTACCCCTGAAGCACTTTTTGCTTGAATCCGTTTCCAAACATTGCACTTTAAGGCTGTTTTCAAGTTGTCCTATAAATGAAGTACATTAAATGCATGAAAAGTTTTCTGTTTTTACTCGAAAATGGTGTTGTGTAAACGTCCCCTGAGATCTCATCGTCTGTGAATTGAATTTTTTAACTCGCATGAATGCTATTCGGCCAGATGCTTCTTTCTAACCTGAAAACGTGACCTCTGACCGCTGGCCCGCCGCAGTATCGAAACACTATCCCATGAGAACAAACAGGAAGGAAAACCACTTAAAGGGAAAACTGTCACTGTTTACTCACCCTCGACTTGTTCCGAACTAGTTTGAGTCACTGGAAACAATTGATTTCCATAGAATTCGTTTTTCCAACTAAGGAAGTCAGTGGTTACAGGTTTTTAGCTTTCTTCAAAACGTCTTCTTTCATATTCAACAGAACATCAATTAAAACTCAGACTGTTTTGGAATAAGTCAAGGGTGAGTAAATAATGACAGACCTTTTAATATTGAGTGAACAATCCCTTTAAACTACTTTCACAAAGTTTTGAGTGGAAATTTAACAAACATTCCTACAGTTTCTGAGAAAATAGTTTTATTTTTTCAAAGTTCTTAATAAAATAATCATTACTGGTGAATATTTTATGTCAAGTTTTCTGCTTCAAAATTTCCTATTTAAAGGCACCGTATGTCATTTTCGCCCCTAGAGGGCTTAAATTCACAACAAACAAACGTAGTTTGATGACGCTTTGATTTAGTGTGGAATCATGGGAGTTGTAGTCTTCATTACAACCTATGGGACTGTTGAAATCATGTTGATGGATAAGCTAAAGTATTCAACACTTATTTTCATGGTATGATGCAAAGTAAGGAGGTGGCACGGTGGCTCAGTGGTTGGCACTGTCACCCTTAAAGCAAGAAGGTCAATGGTTCGAGTCCTGGCTGGGCCATTTGGCATTTCTGTGAGGAGTTTGTTCTTCCCGTGTTGGTGTGGGTTTCCTCTGGGTGCTCCGGTTTCCCTCACAGTCCAAAGACATGCGCTATAGGTGAATGGGGTAATCAAAATTGGCCGTAGTGTATGAGTTTGTGTAAATGTGAATGTGTATAGGTTTTTTCCAGTACTGAGTTGTGGCCGGAAGGGCATCCGCTACATAAAACCTATGCCAGAGTAGTTGGTGGAGAAAAGCTGAAGGAAAATGAATGAATAAAGCAAAGTAAGGCTGAAATGCATCAAAACAAGAGCGATGAAGCAGAAACGAGCGTAGCACAAAAGCAGCAGAGCTTTTATTGTGTCCGCCTCTTTCAGTGTTTAATGAAATAAATCATACATATTGTGCATTTAACTCAGCGTGGTTTGTGAAATATACTGTACATGCAATTGCTGAATGGAGATTGTTTTTAAGTGTGCTTAGTGTTTCTCTGCATGGTGAGCCCAAAAACTGGTGTAATGTTGATTAATATACATTTGAAGTCAAAATTATTAGCCCTCCAGTAAAATGTAAATATTTTCCCCCAAATGATGCCTCAGCTGGGTCAGTAGGCATTTCTGTGTGGAGTTTGCATGTTCTCCCCATGATAGCATGGGTTTCCTCCGGGTTCTCCGGTTTCCCCCACAAGTCCATGGGTATAGGTGAATTGGGTAAGCTAAATTGTCCATAGTGTATGTGTGTTAATGAGGATGTATGGATGTTTCCCAGTAATGGGTTGCGGCTGGAAGGGCATCCACTGCGTAAAACAAAATGCTGGATAAGTGAATGAATGAATGATTGAATGAATGAATGAATGATGTTTAAGAGATCAAGGAATTTTTCTCAGTATTTCCTATAATATTTTTTCTTCTGGAAAAAGTCTTATTTGTTTTATTTTAGCTAGAACAAAAGCAGTTTTTAATTTTTCAAAAAACATTTTAAGGTCAAAATTATTAGCCCTCTTAAGCAATATACATTTTTTCAATTGTCTACAGAACAAACCACTGTTATGCAATGACTTGCCTAAATACCCCAACTTGCCTAATTAACCTTGTTAAGCCTTTAAATGTCACTTTAAGCTGAATACTAGTGTCTTGAAAAATATCTAGTAAAACAGAAGTAGAGGAAATTCTTATTTGCTGAAAGATTACGACTTCTTTTTTTCCCTGTTAGAATGTCATGCTCCGTTGATTTGAACACAATGAGACCAGAAACCATGATTAGGAAACCAAATAGAGTTCATTTGGATTTGGTGAAGCCTTTAAAGGAGCTGCTCTCTCACACAGATGTGTTACATAATGATTGTGTAAATATTGACTCTCGTTGTGTCTCGTCATGGGGGAAGACAGCGAATACAACGCGGGCCTTTATTCTGTTAGCGTGAGGTCAATTCCTGATTTCTATCTGCTCGTCTCTGCATGAAGCACTTCATTGAGCTACCGATCGCTCGCATAAATCACCTCATTAAAGGGCCATTTAAAGGCTCACAACTGAACCTTTATACTTGTGAATATGTACATGAATTCCTCCGGGCTGTAAGAAGAAGTGCTGATTTGATCTGAGAGGCTTGATCTGACAGTCAGAATACACACACACACACACACGCACACACACACACACACAGATTTGTTTTTTTTGTGATAGGTACTTTCCATGTTTTGTATTAAGCTAATTATTTGTCAGTGCGTGACCCTGACTACAATGAAACCTCAAACAAACCATTCTGCAGTTGTTTTTGTACTTATTGTAATGCAATAATATGTAATTTACCTAATGATGTTGCTAGGCAGTTGCCAGGGTCTTGCTATGCAGGCATTGACAAGCTTTAAGTCATTAACCTTTACCTGGATGTTGCTATGCAATTCCTGAGATGTTCTGAGTTTATATATATTATTG
>CAIGQQ010033312.1:569982-581115 GCA_903798035.1 Danio albolineatus
TGTCTGTCTGTCTGTCTGTCTGTCTGTCTGTCTGTCTGTCTGTCTGTTTGTCTGTCTATCTATCTGTCTGTTTGTCTCTTGTTCTATCTATCTGTCGTTCTGTCTGTCTGTCTGTCTGTCTGTCGTTCTATCTGCCGTTCTATCTATCTGTCGTTCTATCTATCTGTCTGTCTGTCTGTCTGTCTGTCTGTCTATTTATTTATCCATCAATCTATCTAGAATGCCCTTAGCAACACCCTAGCAACCATTATAAACACCTTAGTAACAAAATCTATCCTCAGATATTTTGGTTGTTGTTTTAGATTAGTTAAGGTTATTGCAGACAGCAAACTGTGGATAATTTTGTACGAATTTGACAGTATTACTGGTATCTTTTGTACATTAAACTAAAGTTCAGACAGCCATTTACAATTTTCAAAATGATGACCATAATGTTGGGTACCAATAACAAATGTTTTCAGTTGCAGTTTTTTTTATTGGCGGAAGCAATTCATTTAAATAGTATGTCTTCAATTATTTATGTCAGAAAATATTGTATTTTTATTACATATACAGTCAAGCCTGAACTTAATCATATACCCCAGGCAAAGTTTGACTTAAAGCTTAAATACTTTTTTTATTCAAGCAGCACTTTTTTGTTGTTGTTGTTGACCGAAAATGACACAGGCATCTCCCTAAAGATAATGAGATGATGTAAAATGGCATCATTGTGGGAAAAAAAAATTCTTAGCTCTGATTTACATTTAAACAAAAACATCAACTCAGAATTTGCCTTTGAATTTGAGGTATGAATAATTTCAGGCATGACTATATATATTACCAATTATGTCTCCCTTTGTTGTTTTAATGAGTCGGCGACAACAGAAGTGAGGATCCACATGCAGCTTTAATAAACAGAATAGTCAGGCAGGCAATTGTCAAAACATATGCAAACTGGAGCTGCAGATAATCCAAAAGCGTGGTCAGATTACAGGCGAATGGCCAGGACACGTGGAAAAACAGCGCAAACAGTAAAACAAAGCAAAGGTCAAAAACCCGACGAGGCAAGACAAGGAAAACGCTTCATTAATGCATACTTACAGATCACAAGACTCAGCAAAGATGTGTGTATGCTGTTTTTATGGTCCATAAGGGGGAATCAGGAACTGGTGTGTGTGTAAGGTGCATGATGGGAGTTGTAGTTCATTAAATTGGCAGATGTGTAATTCTCCAACGATCTGCACAGGCAAAATTGCTGATGATCGTGTAAGTTATTTTCTATTTTAAGCCATCCTTTGCAATTGTTTTTGATTTTAACACAAACATTGTACTAAAAATGGAAAGGTTATTTAAAAGGTTTATGTGTGTATTGTCCTGTAGTTCACCATTGTTGTTTTTGATTGTCAAATACTCATGCATGCAATAAGCAAATAGCAGTTTTGTAGTATACACATAGATGACAACGGGTATTATTTTTAGAAGCTTGCCCTTTAAAACCTGTATTGCAAAATGTTCAAGTTTAGGCTCTCAAAATGCATTAGTCAATGAGTAAATGAAGTTTTCCATTTAAGTTGAAAAATGTGTTATGCAAATGCCCCTTGCTATTTTTTTTTGGTTATGTCACATCTCCCCGTTTCATCAAAGTCCTGTCCCATTAAGCAGCGAGTTAAAAGTAGCTCAGCTTTGCTCCCTGTGACAGTGTCCTCAATGTTCTCGAATCAGAAGATCTAAGCCTGCAGGACAGATCATTCTTATCAAACGTGGATCTCCTCTGATGGACCACATCAAACCTCAGCGCACACCCTCACCTCACACTGCGCCTCTTCAATCTGATAGCTGAAATATCACACAGATTGGGGATTATTGTCAGGCTCGACGACAGAAATTGACTCGGAGGCAACTGGGATCTGTTACAGACACTCCAAACACTCTGGCTTCAACTGTAGACTCTTTGTTCAACACACCATGCGTCTTTCTTTCTTTTCATCTGTTCATTGTTGTTCCTTGGTGGCTTGTGACCAAAAAGACAGATTTCTTAACACCACGATGGCGCTTCATTTTTAACATACCGTCCGCTGGGCGTTCCTGGACAAAGTCAAAAAAGCGTTTCTTGCTCAGTAAACAATTTGCAAGCAAACAACACAAGGAACCAATTTGCAGACCTCTATTTAACGCTGTTAAAGTTTCGCATTCCAAAACACTCTGCGACACAGAAACATCTTTCACATCTGATTAGTGTTTTCTAATTTCACAGACTCCTAATGAGAGCTGCAGGGTGTGTACAGACCAATGCTTTCTGTCAGACGAATACTGTCTCTATCAGAATTTGCTGCGCTGTTATGGGAATACGCACATCATGATTTTCCCAAGTAATATGCGAAGCTGGATTAACATACGTGTTGATCCTGGAACATCTTTTTTGTTCAGGAATGTAATCCATACCTATTCCCTACCCCTAAACCCAGCTATAACTTTAAATTATTTCCAATATTAGAGGGAAATAATAGTGTAACGATCATGTAGAAGTGCATAAACCTAACCGTAAACCTAAACTTATCATAAATTGTGAACATATCCCTTAATTCTGATTGGTGGTGTTGAAACGTAACTTTTATATAGAACTTATTCAACAAAACATAACTGTGTGCACCCACTCCATGCAGTTAGTAATGACCAGTGCATAGCACAAACCACGTGGGCCCACCCGCAAGAGAAGGTGAAGGAAAGCTGTATCAAAATCTGACTCCCCGTTATGGCTTTCAGAATTCTCTAGCACTTTACATTTAGAGAGACTAAGACACAGTCTTTCTGATAGCATTGCTGGGTTCGAAGTAGAGATACGTGGTTGGCGGTTACAGCCGCGGATGAACCGCGGATCGGGTGGATGACGTGGTAAAAAAATAATATTTTATTTAAATTCGGGCGGGTGGCGGGCGGTTGTACCAAAACATTGTACAGTACAGAGCTGTGCGCCGATTTAGCGTAAATTCAAAGCTCCGTAATGCTGGATTTAACTTGCACGTTTGGATTAACTACGTGTCTACATTAAAGTCATTCTCTATTCTCTAATAATCAATAAAGAAACATTCATTTAATAATAAAAAGGAATAAGCCATTCAAATAAAGAGCCCAATCAGCGGATGACGGGCGGGTGTGGTTTAAAAAATTGGTCAAAAATGTTGGTGCGGACGGATGATGAGTTTTGTGATGCGGTTGCGGATGAAATAAAAGCCCATCCGCGCATCTCTAGTTCGAAGCCACCTAGAAACCCTTTTTAAATTATTTGTCAAATGTTCAGAATAACAAGGTATAACCCTGTCATCGTCTGCAAGATCACCATATTGCCTGTGCCCACTGGCCTAGATGTGTAACATTGTTGACTCGTTTAATACTGGAGGAACTGATGTAATAATGGTTTTAATATCCTTTTTTTTCCTCTTTTTTTGTTTGCTTTTTCTTTTTTGTCTTTATATTTGTCATTGCTTTTTGCATTGCTCTGTGTTGCTTTAAGAAAATGAAAATATAATATAAAAAAAATAATAATAATAATCTGACTCCTTGGGTAAATCTGAGCGCCTGCAGTTAAACTCACAGCAGTTTATCATAACACGTATCGATTGTTTTTTTGTCCTTAGTTGACAGCAAGAACAAACATGGAAGCGTCGTCTTATTGACAAGCAGCACCTAATTATGTTCAAAAGAATTTAAAATGCCAATTAGGACGAATTTATACCCCATTTAGAAAGTAAAACATACTTTAACATTTGAAGAATTCACACTTCGCTCATGATTTATACATTGCTTGTTTGGCATGCTGTCCTGGGAGAGAGCCCTGAGCTTAAGGGATCCTCGGGCCCAGAGCTCCCTCTTTTCGCAGGGCGAGGGAAAATTGAGCTCAGGTCGATCTGAAAACTCTATGAGTTGTTTGAACAAACAGCTAATGAGATTAGCTCCAGATGACTAGCTCTGAGATTTAACTAGAACCTCATGATCATTTAATGAGAATAAGGCTTGATTTTGCTTTGTTTTGTCATTCTCCTACTGGGAAAAAAGTGAGTCTGGGTGTACATTTAGGCAGGGCACACACTATAGGAGCAAAAAAAAGTCAAATTTAAGATTTTTTTGTACTCATATGCAGTTGGTCAAAATTATTAGCCCCCCTGTATATTCTTTCCCACATTTCTTGTTTAATGAAAAGACTTTTTCAACACATTTCTAAACATTATGATTTTTATAACTTGTTTCTAGTAACTGATTTCTTTTATCTTTGCCATGATAACAGTACATAATATCGTACTAGATCTTTTTCAAGACACTAGTATTCAGCTTAAAGTGACATTTAAATGCACAACTAGGGTAATTACGCAAGTCATTGTACAATCTGTCACGATCACCAGCGATCCAACGTCCAGAGATCGCTGGTAAACACGACTATCACAATAGAACTACATATCCGCCTGTTTATGGACTACATCTTCCCTCATGCAACACACACAACACGCTCCTGCTCCAAGTCACCACTGATTGCACACACACCACCTGAGAATTGTTAAGGACTGATTACACACACTGTTTAAACCACACAGAAACACTCACTGTTGCTGAATCTTGTGTACTGTTTAGTGACACTACAACGCGGTTTCCTTCGTCTGGCTTTTCCGTGTTTTAGATCCCTGCCTTGTATATTTATATATTCCTATCTGCTACCTTCCTCTGACCATCTGCCTGCCCACTGACTATGATTCTGGACTGTCTGTATACATCTGTTTGCACCTGTTGACCATTGCTTTCCTGACCTCCCTAATAAACTTGCATTTGGATCTGCACTTCTGTTGTTAGTGTCATTCCCCGGGTTACACAATTGGAAACAAAGCTTAAGGTGGCTAATAATATTGACCGTCAATTATTTTGCAAACAGTTTGAGATACTTTTGATATTTTGAGGAAGAACGTTTAGTTTCTCTTACAGATGTAAATTCATGAGAGTATTTATTTGAATGATGTAATATGATTTACTTTGCACCATTGCTTACAACTCTTGACCTATATTTCATCTATATTGCTAGTTCGAAACTTTCACCTTATCATCAATGCCTCTGTACTGTCAAGCCACTTTTCAAACAGTCAAATATTGAAAGGATGAGAATGATTTTAAAATTTGTGCCCTTTAAATTCACTTTATCTTTGTAATTTCTCCTATAGGTAACACTTAATAACACGTAAACAATAATTCGAATAACTCTTTCAACGTTTGGCTTAACTGTCTGTTGTATCAATAATAGTAAATGAACAGTAATAGTGATTCTTGCTTTCATTCAGCTTTGTTTTCACGAATATGGCGTCCATCCTCACTAAGGTCAATTGAATCTTTCCCTGATGTGAATCCCACTTAACCAACCCCCAGTCCATTCCTCATGATTCAGTCAAGATGTTCGAAAGCGAAACGCCATGAATCAGGAGTGAGAACTGCAGGGTTTTTAACAGCCTCATAAATTCAATTTCATATAGTGTAAATTTGATTTATGCCTTTTTATATACTCATGTTTCACAACCATAAACAAATTCATATTATAATGCTTTTACGCCCTAATTCAAACCTTGTGCTGGGTTACACGAAAGGCTCTAATGAAGAAAATCAGACATGATTAAACACAAAAACACGTCTTTTATACAAATTTCTCACCATTTTCCCCTCAAATCCCTTTTAATGGCAGTGAAGATCACCAAAAAACAGGTCATAAATCATTTTCGGGGCAATTTTCTCTGAACCTTAGAAGTAGAAGTTGCTGGTTTATGTAAAGAAAATATGTAAATGGCCTTGATTGTGATTGGCTTACTTGGTAATATAGGCGTGATTCATTTACCCGAGCTGGTTCAGTTCTTAAATATACAGTATACTGGCATCATATATGAATATGTGATACACTGTGGTTTCAAACTGTAATGTGGTCAACCTGTGAGCATACAGACATCAGGACAACTAACAAAAGACTGGAAGAATATTCTATTATGATAAACTGAAAATATATAAATGCATTCGCATGTAGTCATTAAGCAGACGCTTTTGTGGAAAGTAACTTACAAATGAGGAGGCATTCAGCTATTCAATAAGAATTTTCAATAAACACAAGAAATGTTTCTACATGTGGTTTGTCAAGTCCACTCACAAGTGTGAGGCACACGTCATATATATATATGTTTGAGAGATGAAATTTGAGATTTTAGAGTGATACTGTAGACAAAACGATGGTGATTTCTACAGGTGGTTTGTCAAGCCCACTCACCTGTCAGTGGTTATCGACCTGGTTAATGACTTGAGTATAAATAATAAAAGGAAAAGACTGCAAAGCAATCAGAGACCAATCTTGCACTGCTATAGATAACTGTTGGATTAGGAGAAAGTTATTTTTAAATCCCA
Source organism: Danio albolineatus (assembly GCA_903798035.1). Classification (NCBI taxonomy): domain Eukaryota; kingdom Metazoa; phylum Chordata; class Actinopteri; order Cypriniformes; family Danionidae; genus Danio; species Danio albolineatus. The sequence goes on from CAIGQQ010033312.1 coordinate 576,379, forward strand.
TGATTGACCAATCAGAATCAAGCATTCCAAATATCCATGCAAAACATTATAAAGCCACAAATTGTATCACAACCCACATTCTAAACATAAAAACTAATTCACATTATTAATAAAAATGTTACACAGTGGTAATCAAAGTTAATAAAAGTTACACAGTGGTACTAAAATAACTTGAATTTAATTTCTAGATTTAAAAACAAAATAAAGCACAACATTAAATATTTATTCATTATTATTTTTCAAATTAATAATTGTGTTTATTACATAATTGGCTTATAAAAAAACGTATAAACAACAGAGGTAAATATAATAATAATAATAATAATAATAATAACAACAATAACAACAACAACAACAGTAATAATAATAATAATAATAATAATAATAATGAGAACAACACTAATAATAATAATAAAAATAATATTAATAATAGTAATCAACTATGTTTGTGTTTTGTATAGTTTTAAATACGTTTATAGTTGGAAAACCTTTTAGTTACTGAAGTTATCTTTAAGTAGTGCTGGGCAATAAAATAATAATGTTTAATCGCATCCAAAATATATTTATTTTGACTATTTAAGTGTGTGTACTGTGTATATTTATTGCACACACACATTATTATTCATTCATTCATTTTCTTTTCGGCTAAGTCCTTGTATTAATCTGGGGTCGCCACAGCGGAATGAACCGCCAACTTATCCAGCATATGTTTTACGCAGCGGATGCCGTTTCAGCTGCAACCCACATTATTATACTTGAGAAAAAGTTTATTTATATTTCGATATATAGTATATGTGGATATGATATAAATTATATATACATTTAAATGAAATCCATTGAATTCTTAAATATCTATGTAATTGTTGTGTATAGTTTTGTTTCTATGCGTGTGTATAACATATAGATAATAAACATATAGGAGCAATTCCATGCAAATTTCCACCTTGTCATGAAAAAAAATGATTTTTTTTAACCAAAAATACCAATCTGCTATTTTTGTGCAAGCAAGTATTTTACAGTACTTGAAGTACTCAAAAATGTTTATGTCATGATTAATCTTTGCCGAGCACTACTTTTTAGTAAAAATTGAAATAATACTGGTATTTACTTGTCTATTTTAGATAATTGGGGGAATGGACCAAAGTTATGCTTAGAATTCTTAACTGAAAGCATTTGACCACAGAATTCCACAGCCGACCAATCAGAATCAACTATTCCAAATATCCATGTAAAGATAAAGATGTCTATACTGTTGTGCAGCTAAAGCACACATCCAGTGACACGTCTGTAACTTTATAAAGCCGTACATCGTTTCACATTCCCTTTAGTGTGCATTAGAAAGAACTCTGTAACGAATCGCTGTTCGTGTGGCCGATGTTTCCTGCTACCATCAATCAGAGTTAATGACAGATGGAGATGCGGAGTGTGTGTGTATGTGTGTGTGTGACCGCAGGACAAGAGTGTGTGACTCCACCCGTCCCTCGAGCTACTGAACAACCCCCACACACACACATATACCCCCCCACACACACACTGGTGTCGCTTCTCGTTCTTCACACCAAGCCGCCACTGAACACCACAGACATCAAGATGTCCTCTGAATGTCAATAACCAGCGCAGTCATCCATGCCGAACACCAAAAGTGCTCACGTGTGAAGCGTGAAGTGGATGTTTATGTACAGTAGTAGATTCTGGGCTGCAAATGGACTCTAGAGTCTTAGTTATTGCTATAATAACACATGATTTATGTATTAAATTTTTGTTTATTTATTATATTCATAGTAAAGAAGGCTCAAATTTTTTTATAATTTTTTTTACTTTTTTTTACAAAAAACATAAAAAATGAACTGTAAAAAGATATATAATATAATATAATATAATATAATATAATATAATATTTATAATTATGCAACAGTTCTGTCTGGTTCTCGAATTTGATAGGCTGAATGCTGTGAGATATTCTGCAATAACAGCACTTGTACAGCCTCTTCACTCTTGTACATCCCTCCACCCACATAGAGAGACATCAGATCAATATACTCACTATAGTTTGACAAATATTGCAGTTGCGGGACAACATAATGTACTTTTGAGGCGTTTTTGGGGGAGAATGTAGTTGTTTAGATTGCAACTATGCAGTTTATTTATAAGAATAGTGCCTTGTTTAAATATTTATAATTTCAGAGATACAGCGTGTCAGCATCCATCAGCCTGCTATATGGAGCAGAGCAAAGACGGTTGACGTTCCAACACAGGATGGCGACAGGGCTCTTGAATAAGCCCTCATAGGAGAAAAACTCAAACTACAGCTGATCATATCATTACAAAACAGCTAAGTCGATCTCTCCATTTTGTATAGTCCTGTATTTATACCATAGTAATCTGCTAGTGTTTTTGGTAGTGTTTGCACTGCTTTGGCTTTTTCGGGGTTAATTATTGTGATCTCCCGATTACAACAAAGAAATACTTGGAAGTGTCTCTAGATTGATAGCATTTCATGCCGTTCTGCCTTATAATCTTAAAATGTCAGCAAAATCACCTGTTTTGTCATTAATTTAGACATTAAGCTAGAGAATCATTCAAATACTAGCTCTAAAGTGACGTTGGTGAATTAGCAATGGTTTCTGCTGTTCAGCTGCAGATGCGACTGAGTGCCGGAAGAAAGTAGTTCCTCATTCAAAAGGATTTTTAAACTTTTAAACTTAAACTAAACCATGTTAGTAGTAATTATAAGGGACTACCTGTCAAAAATTTGATTAATGACCGCCCCGCCCCTTTTAGGCGGGACTTCCGGTCTAAGCCCCGCCCCCTTTGATATAAAATTAATATTCCGGTAATCAGATTCTTATCATTTTAATTAAATTATTAATTCCGGTAATCAGATTCTTATCAGCATAATTAAATTATTAATTCCGGTAATCAGATTATTATCGGCGTAATTATTTTATTATCCCCGGTAATATAAATATTAAATAAATAATATAAAATAAAATAATATTATTAATTAGATTCTAATCAAATGTAATAAACTATCTCAACGTTATTAAAACCATTATTTTAATTTTAGTTATTTTAATAAAATATATGTATTATTTTAATTATTTAAAAATAATAATATTATATACTAATATATTATATACTATTATATACCATTATATTATATGAAATTGTAATATACTATTAAATTGTAATTAATAAACAATTAATTTATGCAACACTGACCAACGTTTCCCCCAAGGGTTCTTGCCTGCCCACGGGTAGGAGCATACTGTTGATCTGTGTGTCTGTGTGTGTGTGTGTATGTGTGTGTGTGTGTAGGTGTCGGGTGACAGCTCTGGCGCGTGTGTGTGTGTGTGTGTGTGATGATAAGGTAACTGCTGAGGTCATATTGGTATGTTCTTAGAGAGTGGTCATACTGACCATTTATACAGTAAGACTTAATGCAAACAATAAATAAAATATCTAATAGCTATGTTAAAAGAGGTTCAACCTTTTTAGTATTATTTATTTATTGAATTTTTTTTAATTTATTTATTTTCATTATATTTCTATTGTATTGTGTCATTCAGGACACTCAATCGCAGTTGATTCACATGGGACATTATGTTTAACATATAAATGACATTAATATTTTTGTTTATCATGTAACATATAATAGATACAATGTAATATAAATAAACAATTATATAAAAATCTATTTTAGTTTTGTTTATGAAAAAACTGTAATATAAAATATTTGATGTTAATGATTTTAGTTTATTACATATTGAATACACTAAGCAATTAAAAGTCGAGAGCAATTTTCAAACATATCTGACAACTCTCTTAATCACGGTTAACAAACTATAGATTTGTAAACCTTAATTTAAAATTATTTAAAAAGTACTAAAGATGAATAGCTACATTCTAACTGTGCGTAGCCTAGGTATAATAAAAGTTATACCGTGTTAAATTTAATACTAAAGGATATACTTTTCTGTATGTTTCTGTTATGGGGAAGGTTATTAAATTATATAATTATATTATATTATATTATATTATATTATATTGTATTATATTATAATTAATAAACTATTACTTTTTAGCCCTATACTACATGTAATGATTCAAATAAAATAATAAAAATAAATAATTATTATGTTGGATGCTTCATTTCTAATGTAGAAATTGTCTCATGCTATTTTTTAATCTATGTTGCAACATAGCTGTTATTCCAATTAAAATGTTTATTAGTCGTCATTTTAAATGATCACTAATACCACTAATGATTTAAAATCATACACATTGAAACTTTATTATTATAATAAACACCCAAACATGATTTCAGCTACATCTCATTTTGGCACAATATAGAAATAACTGAAAAACTTTAGTATGCTTAAGTTGTGAATTCATAACAATACTGTATTATATTATATTATATTATATTATATTATATTATATTACCATACATATTTACTGTTCAGCCTTAAACTATTATCTGTTTATCCTGTGTGTTTGCTCTATGTGTCTGTCTGCGTGTGTCTTGGTGTAAGTGTTGATAAGGAAAACGTATCCCTTACCCAACATCCTGTCAACTGTTTGTGAAAGATAGATTTATATCAGATATGGTATATATCTTATTGTATGTGTTGGGTGTCTCCAACTTAATAGTATATGTTGTTAGGTGATTAGAAAGTGTGATAATATTGCATATCTATATATTCACATGCACCCAACTGTGTGCATATGTGTGTG
>CAIGQQ010033312.1:581125-592194 GCA_903798035.1 Danio albolineatus
CACACACATATGCACACAGTTGGGTGCATGTGAATATATAGATATGCAATATTATCACACTTTCTAATCACCTAACAACATATACTATTAAGTTGGAGACACCCAACACATACAATAAGATATATACCATATCTGATATAAATCTATCTTTCACAAACAGTTGACAGGATGTTGGGTAAGGGATACGTTTTCCTTATCAACACTTACACCAAGACACACGCAGACAGACACATAGAGCAAACACACAGGATAAACAGATAATAGTTTAAGGCTGAACAGTAAATATGTATGGTAATATAATATAATATAATATAATATAATATAATATAATACAGTATTGTTATGAATTCACAACTTAAGCATACTAAAGTTTTTCAGTTATTTCTATATTGTGCCAAAATGAGATGTAGCTGAAATCATGTTTGGGTGTTTATTATAATAATAAAGTTTCAATGTGTATGATTTTAAATCATTAGTGGTATTAGTGATCATTTAAAATGACGACTAATAAACATTTTAATTGGAATAACAGCTATGTTGCAACATAGATTAAAAAATAGCATGAGACAATTTCTACATTAGAAATGAAGCATCCAACATAATAATTATTTATTTTTATTATTTTATTTGAATCATTACATGTAGTATAGGGCTAAAAAGTAATAGTTTATTAATTATAATATAATACAATATAATATAATATAATATAATATAATATAATTATATAATTTAATAACCTTCCCCATAACAGAAACATACAGAAAAGTATATCCTTTAGTATTAAATTTAACACGGTATAACTTTTATTATACCTAGGCTACGCACAGTTAGAATGTAGCTATTCATCTTTAGTACTTTTTAAATAATTTTAAATTAAGGTTTACAAATCTATAGTTTGTTAACCGTGATTAAGAGAGTTGTCAGATATGTTTGAAAATTGCTCTCGACTTTTAATTGCTTAGTGTATTCAATATGTAATAAACTAAAATCATTAACATCAAATATTTTATATTACAGTTTTTCATAAACAAAACTAAAATAGATTTTTATATAATTCTTTATTTATATTACATTGTATCTATTATATGTTACATGATAAACAAAAATATTAATGTCATTTATATGTTAAACATAATGTCCCATGTGAATCAACTGCGATTGAGTGTCCTGAATGACACAATACAATAGAAATATAATGAAAATAAATAAATTAAAAAAAATTCAATAAATAAATAATACTAAAAAGGTTGAACCTCTTTTAACATAGCTATTAGATATTTTATTTATTGTTTGCATTAAGTCTTACTGTATAAATGGTCAGTATGACCACTCTCTAAGAACATACCAATATGACCTCAGCAGTTACCTTATCATCACACACACACACACACACACGCGCCAGAGCTGTCACCCGACACCTACACACACACACACATACACACACACACACAGACACACAGATCAACAGTATGCTCCTACCCGTGGGCAGGCAAGAACCCTTGGGGGAAACGTTGGTCAGTGTTGCATAAATTAATTGTTTATTAATTACAATTTAATAGTATATTACAATTTCATATAATATAATGGTATATAATAGTATATAATATATTAGTATATAATATTATTATTTTTAAATAATTAAAATAATACATATATTTTATTAAAATAACTAAAATTAAAATAATGGTTTTAATAACGTTGAGATAGTTTATTACATTTGATTAGAATCTAATTAATAATATTATTTTATTTTATATTATTTATTTAATATTTATATTACCGGGGATAATAAAATAATTACGCCGATAATAATCTGATTACCGGAATTAATAATTTAATTATGCTGATAAGAATCTGATTACCGGAATTAATAATTTAATTAAAATGATAAGAATCTGATTACCGGAATATTAATTTTATATCAAAGGGGGCGGGGCTTAGACCGGAAGTCCCGCCTAAAAGGGGCGGGGCGGTCATCAATCAAATTTTTGACAGGTAGTCCCTTATAATTACTACTCATGTTTGATTTTTATAATTTTTTAAAAATGTATACATGATTATGCCATCGAACTGTTGTTTAAACGCAATATCAAACTCGTAGCAGTGCAATATGGCTGTGTATCGTCACTGGTGGGACACTAAGGCAACGCACGCCTCCCACCAAAGTAGTATATTAATACTTTCATACATGTAAAATATGAAATTGCAGATCAGATTAATTAAAGCTATTTACACATTTTTTAAGTTAATAAAAATATGAAAAACATGCAATCTGATTACTAAAACTAAAATATTAAATCTAAAATAAGTAAAAAAAAATTGTGGTAATCTCTGTTTATGTATAATATTGCTAAAAATAAACATTATACAAAGACACACACACACACACACAACAACAAACTAAGTGAAGTTTATTTATAAACTAATTTCGAGAGGATCACGAATCAGCTAGGATCAGCTGGTCCCGCATTATTCAATTTATACCCTAAGTTCCATATCACAGCCATCTTTGTTTTGACGAATCCCCCCTTCCACCCCTACTCCTCCTCCTTTCCTAGATGGGTGGCACGGTGGCCCAGTGGCTAGCACTGTTGCCTCACAGCAAGAACGTCACTGGTTCTAGTCCTTACCAAGCCAGCTGACGTTTCTGTGTGGAGTTTACACATTCTCCCCGTGCTCACATGGGTTTCCCCCGGGTTTCCCAGTTTCCTCCCACCGTCCAAAAACATGCAACTTAAGTTAATTGACTAATCCAAATCAGCACCATAGACATGCTCCTAGTAAGTAGTTCTCTTTTCATAATAATCACTATCTGTTCATTAGCTACCTGCAGGGGAGTTCTCGAGATCTACCTGAGCTCAAACTCTCCTCTCGCATACTCTGGACAGCATGCCAAACAAGCTTTATAATCAATCATCAGTTAAGTGTGAACTCCTGAAGTAGTTATCATATAAATAAATGTATAAAGACATATAATTTTTTTTTTTTTTTTATATTTATTGTATTTTAATAACTTCTACCCCCACCCATACCCTAAAACCAACCTCCACAGTAACGTAAAAACAGTAGTTGTATCGAGTTTTATTTTTGTTATCTATTAAATTACCCAATAAATTGTAATTTTTTTTCTACCCCCACCCCAACCCTAAACCCAACAGTCACAGTACTGTAAAAATATTAATTATTGTTATACAATGCTATATTGATGTGCATATTGTACCAGCCGGTCACGTATTCACCTCCGTTTTTTGCAGACCACACTGCAACACAAAAACAGCGTTTTCAATTTTACCCACCTTGGACAGCGTTTGCACAGACACCTCAATGTGGACAGAAGGCCAAAACAGAGAGGAAAATATGTGTTTTTAAACAGTAACATTAGTATGAACATATACACAGCACAAACACACAACTTTATATCACACAAACATGCTCTGTCAGTGTAGTAATTCCTCCAATTCCTCCTCTACGTGTGTGTGAATCACAGCGAAGCCGTAGCACCTTGTCAGCGTTGCTCATTTCCGCTGATTAACTCAACTGAGTCATTATGGTTTTGGGAGCTGGGAAGGGCTGGGATCTTCAGCATTGCCTTGAGTGCCGCTCCGCCAGTCCTTGAAGTGGTTTTGCGCTCATAAGAGGGGAGTTGCTTTTTTTACCCTTTACGAGGCGCAGAACTCAGACAGCAGGGGCCGACAGGAGGGGAGAAGGCGGATGGGGTCCGGGTGGAAAAGGAAAACTGAGCAAATAAAGTCAATAATTGGAACAAAAGCCGTTTTTTTGCTGTAAGAAAGAGGCTTTGTACTGAAACCGGCGTGTCTTGCTGCATCATGGAAACTAAAGAATATAGGGGGAGGACGAAATACAGTTTTTGAATGAAAAAAAGCACCAAAAAAGGAGAGACGTGTTTCACAAACTGTTTGACTAACGGCTGCTTCCAGAAGCTCCCTAAACTTGGTGCCAAATGGTTTGGCTGTTGGTCGAGGGCGTTGTCCGTCTTTACCTCGCTCTGCCAATGACAACATCACAGCTCGACAAAACTCTTTATTTAGAAGAAAACGCTTCCTTTCCCTTCAGACTGACGCGTCAGGGCTGTCAATCACACGTTAATACGTCTAATCAAACAATATCTGGGAACAAATTGTACGCAGAGTTCATTGGAAGATGCAAAGCACAAACAACTTGACCTTTGTGAAGTGAAAAATTACAAGTCAACCTGACCAATTTGCCTTTTTCCGTTGAACATGCATTCACAACTTATTTTTTCAGCTGGCACATTGATGTCGGAATGACATCCAAAAACACATGGAAACACATGTCAAAAGTGAAAATCCATTTTGTTGACTAACTTGATGTCAAATCGACATCTAACCTTGCCTTCAAAAATTGATTACTGTCCTATAATCGATTTTTGACGCCATGAGCTGTCTCATTTCAGAGGTTGCATCCTCTCGAAGTGCGCTGCACCATCGCGGCACGACAAAGGCTGTCTCATTTCAAAAAAATTTGAAGGCTCCTTCAAATGCAGCCTCAAAATGAGTCCTTTGTTTCCCAGGTAATGAAGGATACAACCGGTGGATCCTTCGTGGCTCTTATCGTCCCAAGATTGTTTGCGTGCTGATAACGCCTGGGCGTTTTTAAAAGAAAACTCCGGTTTAAATGTATAAATTAGGTTTATTTGACTTGGATATCTAAACACATGTTAAAAAAACAAAAAGAGCATGACATGTCTTACTAAAGAGTAATTTTATAGACAGTTTACATTTTTATGTGTACATGTATGGATCAAACAAATATATTTCCAGCTTCTGTAAACCTCGCTTTGCCTTCAGATCGCTTTAAATATGTTTTAAAATCACTCTGAAAAAACAAAAAAAGTAATTGCAAATATTATTATCGGCAGCTCTCAGAAATAAAGGTACGCGAGCTGTCACTGGGGTGGTACCTTTTCAAAAGATACACATTTGTACCTAAAGAGTTCATATTTTTACCTCAAGGGTACACTGTAAAAAATAAAAAGTTGAGTTAACAGTTAAAAGTTAGTTTATTAAGCTTCAGTGTTTGAAGTTGTGCCAAATTATTTTTTTAAGTTGACCGAAAAGGCTGGTTAAAGTCAATTATGCTTTACGGAATAATTTGGCACAACTTCAAACACTGAAGCTTCAGAAACTCAATTTCTTTGCAGCCGGTTGCTTTAAAATTTTAAGTTAACTCAACTTTTTTTTTTGAAGATATGGAGAAATCAAAATGTAAAACCTCCTCAACTGATTTTTTTTTACTTTCATTAAACAAACAGTTCCAAACGTGCAGTTGAATAATTTTGAATAAAGTAAATTCAACTCTGAGTGCAAAAATTGGTCCACCTAACTTACAATTTTTACCTGAGTTAACAATTTGTAAGGTGGATTTTTTAAAGTGTACATATTAGGTATTTTTAAGGTACATTTTAGGTATTAATATATACTTTTGAGGTACCAATATGTAAGCACACATTGTCAAGTAGATTTTCATTTTAGGGTGAACTACACCCTAAAAGGAGACGTGTTTTGTAATGTGTTTTTTTGTTCTATGTGTGACGTAATTTGAACTATAACATGAAGACAGGGTGGGGCATAGAGTAGCTCCTCCCTCTTTTACAAATAGCCAATAGCGTTTCGATTTTAACACAGCTCTCTTAGTGAGAGCAATGGAGCTCAAGCACATCGCAATAGTGTTTTGAAGTAGGCGGGGCATGTCAGATACTAGAGAGCATTTGATTGGTCAGAAGATTTGATGAGAAACTGAAGTATGTGGTCAAAAAATTATTTAGGCGGTTGTGACAAACTGCAAACTTTGGATGTTTATATCTTCCTAATGCAAATGTTGTCACTGTTTTGCAGCACGCTAACTTCTAGATATCCTTAAGACAAACATACTAATGCTAGCATCTAAAAACGTTCTTTTGATTTCACGGGGACTTTAAATACTGTAATAAAGCGTCATTACTGTATGTTGCTGTTACTTCAAACCTCAAACCATCAGAACACAGGACAAAAATCTTCACACAACCAGCCACATGCCAGCTTTTACACAACCTCTTCAATCATATCATAATTTTCCAGCACACATCTGTGGAAGGATTGCAGATATTTCCTTGGTGTTTTATAGTCCTGAAGTGTATTCGCTGCATAGACCCTAAAAATCCATATACCGCCTAGTCTTTTACTCAGTCACAGATGTTCAGCGAAGCCCGAATCAGCCATTCCAAACATCATTTAATTTCACATCCGTTAAACGGCGTCAACTTTGCCTTTGTCCTTGACTTTTCATAATCGGACCCATGCAGTTGTTTTCATCAATCATTCTCCAATTTTCCACGACTTTTGAATGTACTCGGTGTTGCCAAACAGACTGGCGCTGTTCAGCAGCATTCCTCCAACACTACTAGTTCTTCAAAGATGACACATGGAGAACTATTCACAATATTCATCCCAACTCCGCTTCCAAGAGAGCAAACGTTGGGTTTGCAGCACATAACGCAGAACAGAAGTCAAACTCTCCAGCGTTTCTACAATAACAGCTGTTCATGCATCCATCAGAAATGCAATTCCCCCAAAGGGCCACTTCAGGCCCTGCTCATTGGTTTGCATGCGTGCTGGAAATATGGAATGATAATTAGATCTTTTCATTGTTTTTTTGAAGAATGTAGCTCGGATTTATTTATTTTTCCCTTGCAGATGAAGTGTTTTGAAGCAGCTACTTGGAATTCTCTGAGCAGATTCGCCCTTCGATTCCCTGACCTTCCCCCAGAAGCTTCCAGACCTGACCAACATTTAGAGTCCCTCTGACTTCATTACTGGAGTTTATCGATTTAAACTCATGGCTGTTTACTGTCTGATATGCAAACTCCGCGTAGAGAGGTTGTTTGATTCCTCTCTGGCGGTCTGTCGTGCTTTTTGGAGACCTCCAACTCGGCGCATTCTAATGGAGGACAGTTCATTTACTTGAAGATTTTATCTTTAACGAGTACTGACAGAAAACATTCCGCTTTTTTAAATAATTGTGCAGCAGAGCGTCATTTATTATAGATAACATGCCCTGCAGGGAATATCTGAGGTGTACAGATTTCCATGTTTAAGTTGAACACGGGGTCAAAATTCTGCGGAATTCAGTGCCTGAACGTGCAGGCGTTTAATGGCCTGGATTTAATTTACCATCGGCAGCAATTAAAATGATCCATATGGATTCTTAGCGTGCAAACACCCAGAGAACACCCAGAGCTTGTGTACGCCAGAGCATTCGGTTAATAAATTCACATCGTTAGAGACCCCCAAACAGGAGGTTCATTTACGTCCGCAGAGTTGCTAATGGCTAATTGCCCTGCTAATGTTTCCCCAAGAGGCTAGTGAAGTATTAGAGAACTTATTACCCCCCACCCACACACACTTCAAACAATACACACAGTCCACGCATACACAATACACAGTGGCATACATTTGTGCTTTATTCTGTGCTGCGTGGAATAGTGGTTATTTGATCAACCGTGTTGCTTTATATAATTATAAGTAGTGTTGGAGAGTGTGTTGCACTACTGTGGTTTTGCATCACGGAGTGTGGCCTCTATTGTGCTAATACAGAGAACATTGAATTGTAGATACAGTTGCTATTATAGTGTACTTTAATATGGAAAGTTGCAATACACACTAAAAAATCCGGGGTTATTTTTTCTACCCAAATGTTGGGTTGAGGCATTTGGGAAATTTTGGGGGTCATTTTTTAGAGTCTTGGGTAGTTTTTGGGTTGTGCTATGTAAACCAAACTTGGGTTATTTTCTGGGTAATCATTTCTAAGACTTCAATCAATACAACCCTAGCGCCACACAGGCACATCAACCCAGCTCCTTGGGTCAAATCAACTCCCAGCAGGGGCTGACTGCGATGCCACATAAATATATTATTATTATAAATGTTTACGGGCAACCCATAAATATGAAATGAATTGTTCTGAATGCAGTTCATAATTTGTATTTAGTTTTGTATGATCTCTGAGGTAAAGTGTATTTACAAAGTGTAATGTGCTGAACAAATGTAATGAAACAAAAAAATGAATAAAGCTAATACAATATTCACCTGTTTGTTTTTTATGTGGTCAATGGTTTTAAAAGAAAGCTAGAAATTACATTTGTAATATATATGTAAAATATAACCTATTAATTAAGTCAAACTAACCTGTTATTTAAGTAAAAATAACCAATTATTGGGAAGAAAAAACAACCCATTTTTGGGGTTAAAAATAATAACCCAATTACTTGGGTTAATTTAACCCCTGATGTGTTCTGTCCTATATTTACCCAGCAATAGGGTTAAAAACAACCCAAATTGGGTAGTTTTCAACACTGTGTTTTTTAGAGTGTATATAAAGTCTTGTGCTATGGAGTTGCATTATAGAGTTTATTATGGTGAAGAGTTGCCTTATACAGTGTGTGTTGGGTTGCTGCATTAGGAACTCTTCTGCTGTACAGATTTATGTTATAGAACATCGTGAATTTTATAGTATGTTGCTCCATATTTTTTCATTATATGTTGGTATATGTTGCATAACTGAGTGTGTGCTGGTAATGAGTTTATATATACCAGGGATCACCAATCTCGGTCCTGGAGGTCCGGTGTCCCTGCATGGTTTAGCTCCGACTTGCCTCAAAACACATGCCTGGATGTTTCAAGTATACCTAGTGAGAGCTTGATTAGCTTGTTCAGGTTAGTTTGATTAGGGTTGGAGCTAAAATTTGCAAGACACTGGACCTCCAGGAACAGGTTTGGTGATCCCTGATATATACAGTGTATGCGGAAAGTATTAGTATCGCTTTACTTTATCGCTTCAGCCTTATTCCAAAATGGATTCATTTCATTTATTTCCTCAGCATTCTCAACGCTATCTCACGGCCAATTCGTAACTTTTTAAAAAGGGGCTAATTCGTATGAATTAGTACGATGTAATTGCTCATCAATCAATGACGGTTGGGTTAAGGGGTGGGGTTGGGTGCCACGCCCCCTTTTTTAAATCGTACATTTTCGTACGACTGAACTCGTACGAATTCGTACGAATTAGCCACTAAACTGTCAAAACGTAAAATACTTACGTTTTCTCATGAGATCAGGCTGCCATTCTACACAAAATCCCCCATAATGACAATGTGAAAAAAGATTTTTTGAAATTGTTGCAGATTTATTCAAAATAAAAAAACCTGAAGAATCACATGTATATCAGTATTCACAGCCTTTGCTCAATACTTTGTTGATGCACCTTTGGCAGCAATTACAGCCTCAAGTCTTTTTAAATATGATGCCACAAGCTTGGCACAAGCTTTATCAAATCTCATTAACCCTTTTCTTCACTGTATAACTTACACATTCTGATTAAAGAGCAATGAATGAATCTCATTTATTATGATTTTTCGTTTGATTACATTAAATAACAGAGGTGTCACTTTAAAATACATTATAATAACATTATAATGAAAGCATTTGATTGCTTTCCTAAATTTTTTATGCTCATTTAGCTCATTTAGTTGTGTTTGGAAAACCCCCCCACCAAGATCGACATGTTTAGATGTTGTTATTTTTATTAATTATGTGCATATGTCTGTTCAAACACGCACCAAAAAAACGAGACTATCGCTCCGCTTCAAATCGCGTGTACAGAATCCGTTTGGGAAACAGCGGCTATTTATCACTATGGAGCGTGTCAGCTGACAGTCCAAATCGCTATATGACTTGTTTTGAGGATTGCATGGGAGGAGCGACGGCATCTGTAATGAAAAGGAAAGCGAATCTAGCCGTTTTATTATTTATTTTCATCCGTGTTTCATGCCTAAATAAACCGAAAGCACAGAACAGACTCGCATTTAAGAGCAAGGGGCGGCCCCTGGTGGTTCGGCGGTATATGTTGTGTATAGGGAGGATTGGCTCTTTACTGTTAATCGCCACCCTTCAGAGAAAGACTGAAAATAAGGGAGAAATACGGGAAAACACCTTTACTGATGATATCAGGATGGAACAGTAAAATACGGGAGAATCCCGGGAAAAACAGTAGGGTTGACAGGTATGGTATTGGATCATAAATGATCAATTTTGTCATTTTTTTCACTTGTTAATAAATCTGCCAGCATAGTCAAGACAAAATCTGTTTCCAATAAAGCTTAATATATAATGCAGTGTTGCATTTTTAGTAAACTTATGTTGTTTAAAAGAATGATATTAAACTGGAAAGTAGATTCTAGTTTAAAAAGTCATTAAGAAGTGCATAGGCTGCAGTAAAGATTAAGCCGTGCTATAGAGGTCTGTGACTGACAGCTTTCACCCTCCCGGCACTCTGCTCATTTAATTCCTACTTATTTTAAGCTCCCAGAATCCTGCGATGACGGAATAAATGTGTCCCTGTGACTCACAGTAACGACCTGTTACCCCACCCAATGCTAACAGCAGCCTCTGAGGCAGCACATGCCCCGTTTGAGAGTGGGTTATATTTATCCCCTCCGCTGCAGAAAGGCCCGTCCCAGCGCTCCACTCTGTCTCCAGAGAGCGCCTTTCTAAAGAGATGTTTGCAAATTACCCAGAACGCCTCTGGCTGGATGGAGGTTTAATGCAGGACAGAAGTCAGAGCTTACACGCAGGCATGCTAACGGCTATGTGAGGATCCCAGTGGAAAGTTCTAGCATCGCCCCTTCGTTTACGAGACTACAGAAAATCTAGAGAGCACTGTTGCCTCTGAAGATTGCTTAAAGTTGCAATACAAAAGTTCACAAAATAAATTGTTCACTAAATAGATTTAAATTAATAGGAGCAAAGTCTGTATTTTACCCAATTTGGGTGTAAGTAACCCAGCATTCATTAGCGTATGCACATTGAGTGTATATTAAATGGTAGTCGTTCAATAATATTGTTTATATTAGATTACCAGTATCACCATGTTGTTGTTTTTTTAGCATTTTCAGTGTTTACAGGAGCAAATTTAACCCAATGTTTTGGGTTAGTCCATCTAATTTTGGGTTTAAGTAACCCAGCATTTGTTAGTGTATGCACATTGATTATATA
>CAIGQQ010033312.1:596868-613723 GCA_903798035.1 Danio albolineatus
GTAATCCAATATATAAACAAACGACTCTTATGAATCAGTTCTGTTTAGTTCACTCTCATGATCAGACTCTTTTTAGTGAATAAAGCGTACACCGAAGAGCCTAATTTAAAACAGATCACTCTTACGATTCTTACATATATCATCTGAAATGCAACCAAAACGATCATCATTATAACAAAACTACAAGCAGATGAATCAGAATCGAATCAATCTCAAGCAAAATTGGAACCGAATCAGGAATTCTGTGTGGTTTTGAGCCTAAAAGCAGTAGCATAAACGAACGAGCAGATTTATGACTTCCAATGTGGGTGTCACTTCAATGTCCGCTTCCAAATAATCTTGAAACATTCGTCCCATTATCTGATCACAAACAGCAGACCGCCGAGAGATCAGCAAAGATAAATGTTTGCCTTCTGTTTCTGAGACGCCCCTTCTCGCACGGCAAACGGCAGCTCTGCGAGACCGCCGAACTAATCTCATCAATTTACAAATGCAAATATTATGTTTATTAATCTAATGTGCAGAGCTGTACAAACATCTATCACCCTGCCAACTACCAGGACTCTAACATATGCGCTTCTGCAATCACAACACGCATTCACACACGCTCACACACTCCTTGTATAGCCTAAAATGCTTAGCGGCTCACAGGCCTGTTTGTGTTGTGTGTTGCCATGGCTACAGACCTCAGATTCCTAGCAGTGATACTGATCAGTAATACCTAAAAGCCTGATTCACCATGACAATCACAGCCTCTGATGCTTTATGATTCATTCTCAAGTGACCATGAAATGAAAATTTAACTTCCCTATTATTTAAATGCACACCGGGAGCGAGTCATTCAAGCGCATATGCACGTTTGCATCCTTTTTATAGTCAAATACAATCAACAGTCAATGGGCAAGACCAACATTATATTCTTTCCACAAAACAGAAGAAAATAGTTGATGCTGCTTCCATTTCATCTTGATTTTAAAGGTGCAATATGTAGTTTTTGTCCTGTTATCTGGACTGTAAATGAGAATGATTGTGGCATGCATAACCTGTATTTTAGGTCTATAAAGAAGTAACTTAACTATTTTAAGTTTATAAAGTAATTTCGAGAGGAGCCCGTGATATGATTGAGCACGGCTGGATTCTCATCTGTAATCAGTAATAATCCAATCAGATTGATCCAAGCTACCGATTTTACACTCTTAGAAAAAATGGTACAATGTTGTACCACAGAAGGTACAAACCCTTGTCACTGGGGCAGTACCTTTTTATGGGACAGAATTGTACCTTAAGAAAAGAAACAAATTTGTACCTTTTAAGGTCTTGATTTGTACCATGGGAAACCAAAATGTACCTTTGTTTTTAAAAACCTGCACATACAATATTGTATACTTTGTGAAAGGCACCACCACAGTGACAAGACACTTTGTACCTTAACAGCGTCAAAAATGCTCACCAAACATTTATTAAAATGCCTTAAATGTTTAGTTTACAATACCTATAGTTTTATGTTTTACCAGTTGTTTTGTATTATTGTATTATGGAACTAAAAATGTTTGTCTATAAGTATCTTTAAACACATACTTTTAAATGATGATTCTTGTTTTAATATAGAAATTATTCATAAAAATCACTTTGCCTTTCCAGTCATGTTTATTTTCATAGATACTGTAATAAAGAAGGAGTTATTCAACCTTTTGTACCTTTTATATAAAAACAATTGTGTGCCTTCATTTCAGTCGTACCATAAAAGGCACAGAACAGTATCATAAGAGGTCTTTTCAGTACCATATAAGGTACAATTTTTACAAAGGTACAAAAATGTTCCTCAAGGAACATTATTTGTACCATAGTGTACCTTTTTTTTTGAGAGTGTACCTTTTTATGGGACAGAATTGTACCTTAAGAAAAAAAAACTAATTTGTACCTTTTAAGGTCATGATTTGTACCATGGGAAATCAAAATGTACCTTTGTTTTTAAAAACCTGCAGATACAATATTGTATACTTTGTGAAAGGCACCACCACATTGACAAGACACTTTGTACATTAACAGCGTCAAAAATGCTCACCAAACATTTATTAAAATGCCTTAAATGTTTAGTTGACAATACCTACAGTTTTATGTTTTACAAGTTGTTTTGTATTATTGTATTATGGAACTAAAAATGTTTGTCTATAAGTATCTTTAAACATATACTTTTAAATGATGATTCTTGTTTTAATATAGAAATTATTCATAAAAATCACTTTGCCTTTCCAGTCATGTTTATTTTCATAGATACTGTAATAAAGAAGGAGTTGTTCAACACTTTTGTACCTTTTATATGAGAACAATTGTGTGCCTTCATTTCAGTTGTACCATAAAAGGCACAGAACAGTATCATAAGAGGTCTTTTCAGCACCATATAAGGTACAATTTTTACAAAGGTACAAAAATGTTCCCTAAGGTACATTATTTGTACCATCATGTACCTTTTTTTCTGAGAGTGTACTGCCTTATTTTCCTTTTGGACGAATCCCCCTTCCACCCTATTTCCTTCTCTTCCTCCCTTAAGAGGAGCAAACTGATCTCATTCATTCATTCATTCATTTTCTTTTCGGCTTAGTCCCTTTATTAATCCGGGGTCGCCACAGCGGAATGAACCGCCAACTTATCCGGCATTTGTTTTACGCAGCGGATGCCCTTCCAGCCACAACCCATCTCTGGGAAAGCAAACTGATCTCGTACAACCTTTATATGCTTATTGACCAGGCAAACCTGCTATTAACGCAAAGCATATCTAAGTGTGAACTCTTTAAGTGGTTTTTAAACAGCGATTGTTTTAAATGTTTTAAATGCAAAGAAAATACTATTCGGTTTTTAGTATGTTGATATCGTGTAAGAAAATACGAATGACGAATATGAATGAGTTCGAACTCAACATTATTTTCTTTATTTAATAAGATAAAGAACTTTTATTTTATTAAATAAAATAAAAAAAACAAAAAAACAAAAAACAAAACAAAACAAAAAACACAAAATAACAACTTAGCATAAAATATTTAGCATTTATTAATAAGTAAATTTTTGTGAATGAAAAATAGATTTCAATAGATTCACTATGACTTTTATGAGCCTGGACCACGTAACCAGTATTATGGTGCGTTCACACCCAATGCAGATGAAGCGTTAAGCCAAAACATGGTTAGTTACTGCAAAGACGCGAATACACATCCTGTGGCCTGATTCGCACGAATGAGGAAGCGCGAATGACACGGCGTGAATCCGCTTGTTAAGTCAGGACGTTTCGGCGATGTATGGAGTTCTGTTTCCGTGTCCAACCCATTACTCATTTAAATAGATAAAATTTCAAGAAAATTTATACCACTTTTTAGTCCTATCACACATTAAAGTGAATTTTATATAAAATCATAGTGTACACAACAGCCTCTGGGCTTGCTGCATCACAAATACCAAAATGTTAACAATTTATAAAAAATGCCCATCTGATATTAGGTATGTATATATATATTGCGATCGTGAAAGTATTTCGAAAGTATTACATCGCTTTGTTAACATTTATTATTGCCATTTGATGAGTCTCCCCATACAGTCTGATAGAGCGATTAGACGAGTGATTTTGCACGTTTTGCGCTTAACGCGCGATTTTGCTCGAGTTGGAAAATCTGTGCTTTAGGACAGTGGTTCTCAAACTTTTTTCCACCAATTACCACCTCAGAAAAAATACCTCTCCAAGTACCACCATAATGAACAGTAATAAAATACATCAGGCCTATTTAGGCAGCTACAGCACTGTACAGTTCAAAAACGTGAAATATTAATGCTAATTATTACAAACATTTATGACGGTCAGCCATTCTAAATACTTTGTAAATTAACACTGTACTGTGCTTACAGGTAAAAAAAAGAAACAAAACGTCAACATTTAAATTAAAATGTGCTTTTAAAGTTAATTAAAAATGGCACTGTACTTAAAAAGTAAAAAGAAAACTGAAAAGTATTATCATAAAGTAGCCTATTCGTCAAGTTCCTTGGACCTCATAAATATAGGCTATATGTAATCATATTCATTGAGATTTATCTTTTTGAACTATTTGTTGCATGTATATATGACTTATTTGAATGTCTTTAAAATCTAAACATTAACTTTTAATATATGGATTGGATTTACATATTTAAATCAGAAATTAGATCGGCGTTAGAGTAGGCTTTGTGTGTCAGAAAAGCATGTGATTAAACTATACCTGTCAACATTGGGGTATAAAAATGCGGGGAGCACCCCCAACAACCGTTACAAATATGGGAAGAAAATGTGATGGAATAAATGATGGAATACAAAAACAAACATTAGAAAATTTTACATAAAATAAAAGGTTTAGCCTATTAAAATCAATTTACTGATCACATTGGTGTTATCGTATGCATCAAAGGGTTAAAAATTTGTTCATTCTTTAACTTTAAGAATTCAGAGATTCCTCCGAGTACCACTAGAAGGAAGCTTGCGTACCACTAGTGGTACACGTACCACAGTTTGAGAACCACTGCTTAGGACATTCGTGCCACGTTCAATAAATGAACAAATGACTCTAATGAATCAGTTCTGCTAAGTTAATCATACACATAGAAAGAGACCATTGCTATCCAGTATAAGAACAAACGCATATTATGAATAAGTTCTGTTTAGTTAACCATACACATGCAGAGTGACCAGCGCGATTTGTTTGAGTTGGAAAATCTGAACTTTAGGACATTTGCGCCACGTTCAATCTATGAACAAATGACTCTAATGAATCAGTTCTGCTCAGCTAATCATACACATAGAAAGAGACCATTGCTATCCAGTATATGAACAAACGACTCTTATGAATCAGTTCTGTTTAGTTAACCATACACATGCAGAGTGACCAGCGCGATTCACTCGAGATTGAAAATTTGAACTTTAGAACATTCACGCCATGTTCAATATATGCACAAATGACTCTATTAAATCAGTTCTGCTCAGCTAATCAAACACAAAGAGACCGTTGTTATCTAGTATATGAACAAACGACTCTTATGAATCAGTTCTGTTTAGTAAACCATACACATGCAGAGTGACCAGCGCGATTCGCTCGAGATGGAAATTCTAAACTTTAGAACATTCACGCCATGTTCAATATATGAACAAATGACTCTAATGAATCAGTTCTGCTCAGCCAATCATACACAAAGAAAGAGACCATTGCTATCCAGTATATGAACAAACGACTCTTATGAATCAGTTCTGTTTAGTAAACCATACACATGCAGAGTGACCAGCACGATTCGCTCGAGATGGAAATTCTGAACTTTAGGACATTCGCGCCATGTTCATTATATGAACAAATGACTCTATTGAATCAGTTCTGCTCAGCTAATCATACACAAAGAGACCGTTGTTATCTAGTATATGAACAAACGACTCTTATAAATCAGTTTTTGGATAAATTTGGAGCTAACCGCGAGACACGGTCCCAAAATCAGCTGATTTTTGGCAGCTTTATCTAGGGTTGCATGCTGAATGTGATGTTATAGCCTGGAAATCAAATGTCGGGGCTTCCAGAAAATCACTTTGTTACTTTCGTCTCCGCTCTCTCCTCTGCATTTTCTAAAAAATCTAAATATGAAAAGCTCTGAAGGATTTAAGATGCTGATGACTCTTGATCTGGAAAATAGTGCCACGCCCAATCTGCCCCGGCCACGCCCACCTCGCCCCGCCACACCCATCTCACATCACAAAACCACTGTTCCTCACTATTTCTCCAAGCACTCCATCTCCACACATGGCCCTCGTACAGGATGCAGATGCCAAAACATTCTTGACCGTCTCCCAGCTCAAACACACACTAGATCAATTCTGCTGCTCTCTCTGCTATCATGTGAGTTTGGGGCAGCTGCCGACAGAGAAACGCTTTGATCCCCATACGAACAACGCTCACTTCAGTCCCACTTTAACTGGCGCGCTAATTAGACTGCAGGTCTCACAGGCGCCGCAAAAAGAAGCGGAAAAGCAGGAACATCTGTGCGTAGGGCAGCTGATCCACACCTCTGAAAGTGACTCTTTCTTTTCGGGACCTCAGATCTGCCCAGTGAGCCCTCAACGGAAGCCAGAGAAGGAGGGGTCTCCAAAAACTGTGGCTTTATTGTACACGCTCCAGCCTCAGGAGTATGAATGAGTTTTCTTGTGAGTGCACATTTCAGCTTCTCTCAGTTCATAGCAATGCAACTTTTAGAAACTTTTGCTGATTGACTTGATGGTGAGCTAAATCGGCTGTGAAAGCTGTGAAATGATGAGATCGGTCTTACCTCCATTGGTGGTCTGGAGCAGGTATAGGAGTGCCAGGAAGAGGGCAGACAGGAGCGGACACGGGGCGCTCATCTTGCCACTTTAGTCCGAGTCTCTGAGTCTCTGTGGCCACTTTGGGACCTGGAGAGTGTGCAGGGTGTACTCATGGAGGGGGCGGGACGGACGTGGATGAAAATGATACCCTGAACCCCCCCTAAATGCAAAGAGAAATCCAGCCCCTAACATACACACACACACACACACACACACACAACCACACACCCTAGCCCAGCCCTGCAACAACGCCCCTCTGGAAAAAAAAAGCTACACCTCTTTTTCTTCTTTCTTGTGCTTCTCACAATTTCCATCAACGGTGGCTCTGTTAAATGATTCAGCTTCAGCTAAATGAACTGAAGCAGATGGAGTTTCTTTAAATCTCGATAAAATAATCGCCTATAAAAAGTTCTTTAGCTCTATAACTGAACTGCTTTCCAAAAGGTTCATGTGCATAGTTAAAATAAGATCACTGTAATATGTTTTATAAGAAAGTCGTTCGGCAGTTTATGCATCAAATGCACTTTAAAAAATATCCATAAATTAGCAGTTTCTGTATTTTTTTGATTCATGTTTTTATTCTTTTTCGGGTTTTAAAAGTTTTTTATTCAGATATTCAATGCAGTATTACAGCAAATATTACAACATCTCTAGTGTTTTGCAAAAACATAGAAAAATTTAATAACACGCACACAAAAAATAATAAAAATAAATTAATTAATAAAAAACACACACACACACACACACAAAACGTCTAACCCCTAGAACCCGCCCCACCCCTGGGTCTAATGCTTATGCAGTACGGTTGGTGTGACCTTCGCCATCTGGGTATTCAATCTACACTTTATATGTATATTTATATATCTGTGTATTTGCATTTAACACTTACTTCTATTTTTTTTAAATATATTTATTATCTGTTTCTGTCCTGTCTCTGTAATTCTGTTGCACTGTAGAAGCTCTGTCACGAAAACAAATTCCTCGTATGTGTGAACATACCTGGCATTAGAGTTCTTTCTGATTCTGACTTTCAAGATTCAATTCAATTCAATTCATCTTTATTTCTATAGTGCTTTTACAATGTAGATTGTGTCAAAGAAGCTTCACATGCATTATAGTAAATTGAAACAGTGTCAGTCCAGTTTTCAGTGTTGAAGTTCAGTTTAGTTCAATTCAGTGTGATTTAATTTTCACTGCTGAGAGTCCAAACACTGAAGAGCAAATCCATCGATACGCAGCTCCACAAGTCCCAAACCATGTGAGCCAGTGGTGACAGCGGCGAGGAAAAAACTTCACCAATTGGCGAAAGTGAAGAATAAAAAAACCTCGAGAGAAACCAGGCTCAGTTAGGCACGACCATTTCTCCTATGGCCAGACGTCTTGTGCAGAGCTGCAGTCTGCAGCTGCGCCAGAGGCTGGAGAACTTGAGGCTAGTCTTGTCCATCTGGGTGTTCAACCTACACTTTGAGGAGAATAGGAGATTAAGTCTTGTCAATTTTTTTCCAATTTCTTTGCCATAAGAAATCTGATCCTTTCCAAATGTGCAAATTCTTGATTTCCGAAACCTTAGCACCAGCTTCTTTGCCACAATAAGGCTGTAAGACAACAGTTGTTTTGGGGAATATTGGAGTGACCTAGTTTTGTCTGAAATTCCAAATATGACTAAAAGTGGGTCGAAAACTAATTCACAATGTAAAATTTTAGATAGAGTTTTAAATATTTCAGCCCAGAATGGGATCAATTTAGAACACCGAGCATAACTATGTCTGGGAGTGGCTAAGTCCGTCTTGCATTTATCATAGAAGGGAAAGGTATCAGGAAAACGTTTCTGTAATTTTGTCTTGCTATTGTTTTTATTATAATTTTTTCACTGTTTATTTATGCTTTTGAATTGCATTATGGGACTTTTAACCTTGAAAAGTTCGAAAAAATGACTTTTGTTAACATTTTTTATAGTTTGCGTTTTCAGTTATTTTACAGACTTCTTTCTCTCTCTATTTTTTCTTCTACATTATATTATTTCAAACTACTAAAACGTGAATAAAAGTTACTTTGTTAAACTGTAGAGTTGACTTCTCAACATAAAAAGGCAACAGAGTAGAGATCAACATCAACATAATGCAATTCACAACCATAAAAAGTGGAAAACACTGTTAATTAACAGATATTTTTAGGAGGTTAAAAGTGCAATACTGCTTTAAATTACATTCTGATGTGATCTTTATAATTTTATGTTTACAGAGTAAAACGAATGTCATTGATAATGTCATTAAAATTAATTTACAAATATTCTGTAAACAGTACCAGACAATCTAGCCAGGCATATTTAGAACATAAGTTATTTCATAGGATATTTAAAGATTTTTTTTTATGTCAATTTACATTTGGATACTTCTCCATTACCTTTCAAACCCGTAGATATTACATGTTACCCTAAATGAAGATTATTTCACACACACTCAGACCCAAAAGTTTCTTCAGCGAACCCTATGTTTTTTTGTGTGTGTCATAGTGGTGTCATAGTCTCTATGGCATCACTGCAAAACCATTTTGTCTGTAGAGGTATTTTTAGGATCCAAAACACCCTGGTAACAAGCATAGCGACACACAAAACAAAACAGAATTTGCAGAAAAGTGTTTAGTGACTTTTTTGTTACATTAGCGTACAGTATGCACCGAAAAGTCTTCAAAACCAAAAGCTCCAGAGTACATTAAAGCCATTTTGCAAACTCCTCCTTGACCTTTAATTCAATTTTCACCAAATTTGACTCTGATCATCTTCAGATGATGACCAAAATGTATGGAAATCATATCAATCAGCGAAATGGTTTTCGTTCACTGCATCAATAAATGTGCTAGCAGGACGTCAAAGTGCATCTGACGCTGTAACTCTGTAATGCTTAAACATATTGACACTGATCTTTAGGGCTGTCATTGCCAACTCACAATGACCCCAACACATAAATTTCGTAAGAGCGCTACCTAGTGGTCAGAGGTTATAAACAATTCACTAAACATCAATAATGAATCATAAATTTGCTAATAACTTTAGACCTTATGTGTTTAATTCTTGCTTTTGGCCTCTGGACTGCTTTGCTTATTCTGCCTTTGAACTGCTTTGATCATTCTGTCTCTAGACTGCTTTGCTCATTCTGCCTCTGGACTGCTCTGCTCATTTTGCCTTTGACCTGCTTTGCTCATTCTGCCTCTGGACTGCTTTGCTCATTCTGCCTCTGGACTGCTGTGCTCATTTAGCCACTTAAGTGCTTGGCCCCTTAATTGCTGCTTGCAGCTATATTTTATCTGTATTTTTATTAGATTATTAGTATCACAAAAAGTTAACTGCTACATTTCTCCCCTCTGTACTGTTAAAAAAGGTTTTTGCTGCCTTCAATTTTTTACTTGAACCAAATCAATTTTTCTAGTCAACTCGACTCAATCAATCAAGCTGACTAAAAATATTAAGTTAAACTTTGTACAACAAAATTTAGCTGAAACCTGCACAATTGATGCTGTTTGTGAAGCGCTGGCTCATAAAATATACACTGAATATGCGAGGCACATAAAGTTTGCGTTTAACATCCCTCAAAACACCACTGACATGTAAATACATCGCCAAAACGATTTATTTTCAGAGTGTTATATAAACATCCCCCCAGTCTATGACTTTTTACAGCCTATTTTATCACACGCCAGGTGAAAATCAAATGTTTACAGACCAAACCGGTTTTTTTTAGCAAACACCCCTAATTATTATACAGAATAATGCTTAACAGCTGCGCAGCTCAAAGTGTTTAGTCTTATCTTGGACTTGAGCTAAAAATGAACTCTCACGCACACACATAACCCCTAACAAACATAAACTATTTGAGAAAACCCACTCCCTCCCGCCGCGTCTCCGATTACACAAGAAAACGTCTGTGTGTGTTGCTGTAATCCTTCACCCTTCAAAAAAAAAAAATCACCCCCAAAAACAGTTTCCAGACCTTCACAAAGACTCACTGTCACAATGCCATTACAAAGTTAAAAATAAACCGTGGCTAATGCGCGTGTGTGTGTTAGATATTTCAGGTATGACATCATCTGGAACCACACACATACACACACTCGTGTTTATATTTTTCTGTCTGCAGACCCGTTCAGATTTGGCATTCACGGGAGTCGCTGGTATCAAATTACAGCAGAGCTTAAAGCTGCTGTAAGCTGTTTTTTAATCCCTCACTGAAAATATTCCTACCTGATAGATAGCAGCATCACTGTATATTCGGATGGTAGGGGACACAGTTTAAAAATGTGTAAATGTTACTTCTCCAGATAGAAATGTCAAAAAGAATGTATTTTAAACACAATAAAGTTTGTTAGGGCTCACAGCAAGAAGGTCGCTGGGTCAAGTCCCGGGTGCGCCAGTTGGCATTTCTGTATGGAGTTTGCATGTTCTCCCCAATCAAATGTCTGCCTAAATTTGGCATGTTTGGTATTAATGTACTCTGTATGAATCAAAAAGAAACCAATGCAATCAACATTTATTAGCGGGCGGAAGAGCATTTGCTGTGTTAAACATATGCTGTAATAGTTGGCGGTTCATTCCGCTGTGGTGATCCCTGATAAATAAGAGACTAAGCCAAAGGAAAATGAATGAATGAATGAAAACAATAGATCACTTGGTCATGGTTTTCGGTGGAGTTTATCAGTATTGAGGTACAGAAATTCGATGATCAAATGTAAAATGACTCTGCACGAGTCTTCATTGTATAAATAAACACCTTCATTCTTTGTTAGAGTGGCAAACTTTTTAATTTCTTGTGCCCAAATAGTTTAAATTCACTTGAAGTTTTATCTACAGGCCTTGAAAACACATCCAAAATCTTTGACACTGTTATATGCAGTCAAATCATGTGCTCTGAATTGTAGTTCCTGCTTAATTATAATCTCAACATGACGTTGCAGATCCTGCAATGGGACTATTGTGGATCTGCACATTGCCAAATTGATGCTGAAGTGATGTATTGTGCTGCCCAAGTATAAATTTATGTTTCTATGTTGGTCATTCTAAAAATGTTTGCCTTAAATATCCGTAAATGAGCGGTGTTCCCTCTTTTGTGATTTGTGTTTTCCCCATTTATGCTTTTGAATTGCATTATGGGATGTTGATTTTTTTTCTCCAACTTCTAAAGGTGAAAAGTTACTTAAAAGTGACTTTCATGGACATTTTTAATAGTTTGAAGTGATATATTGTCTGAGTGTTTATGGTATAAAATTGCGGTAGAGTTTTTTATGGACTTAATTCTCTATGTATTATTTATTATTTAATATATTTTTTCAAACTACTAAAATGTCAATAAAAGTCACTTTATTTTCAATTTTTAACTTCAACAAACCAGAAATAACCACACTGTGAAAAAAAATCCATAAACATTTACGGTAAAAAATGGAAGCTGTGGTTGCCGTAGTAACCTAAAAAAATAATAAAAAAATATAAAAAGCGATAAACGCCATTTTTTGACATTTTATTTTATGATTGGAAATCTCTGTTCTGATGTACCTTAATGTATGTGTGAATTGCTGCCATTAACACAATTTAAGAATGAACATTTTAGGCCTACTACAAAATGTATTTTTTTACAAAACGCGAGATCCTCCAGACCAGTTTCTTTACAAAGTGCGATATAACAGTTATAGAACGTTTAGGATGCCCCTGGGAGGAGAGTCACCGCCGGCGAAGTGCTCCGAGTTTGCTCATTGATTTAACGATAATATCAAAACAAAAAAACATGTTTTTAAAAAGAGGATTCAATAAGCTAACTAAAAACCGTTTAATTGTTTATACTGTAGGCGAGCTGTCAGTCACGTAGGCTACAATACTGATCAACAGCTGTCTGTCAGTCAGAGAATCAAAGCTTCAGAGTCGAGCTAACCTTATGGATTTCGATGACGGATTGGAACTGGTCATTCCAGCTGCATAATAATAATAATAATAGCTTATTGTTATTATTATCATCACAGTGAAATAATTCATTAAATATGACGGGACGAGGCGAGCTTATATCGTGGCTCCGCCCGCTCTGATCATACATACATCTTTGTATATACTGTTCCATATATTTATGATGTATTGTTTTTTAACCAATTTAGGATGTTTGACAATGTTAAGATAAATATGTTGCATTTTGGCATGCTTTTTGACTTATTTATGGACATAAAATTATATTAAAAATATCCTGGATTTGAAGAATATGTGTCCCTGGCCTTCACTGAGCTCAAGTAATAGTTTAATGTACAGAAATTGTGAATAAAGTTGACTGTTGATGTCTTAAATAATAATGTCCAATAAGCAACATTTCTCAAAATGGATATATCTTGTTTTGCAACGAAACTCTTCATATATATGTCATACAGGGAATTCTGGGAAAGTCAACATTATTCACCGTGTAAATTAAGGAAATTACCTGTTTACCACATTACATTTTTTACTGTAGCATTTTCACTGGGTTTTTTTACTGGTGTATGGTATACTGAAGTATACAGAAAAAAAAGTGAAAAATGAAATATTGAACCTGTTTAATAGATTGTTTTTACAATAAAGACTAATATTGTTGCCCTTTTGAAAAAAAAAATAAACCAAGGTACTTATACTAAAGGTAAATATACTTACATACATATACTAACATTAAGTTCATGACAACAACAACAACAAAAACATTGACAAAGAGAAGTTTGAAAAATGGATAAACATAAAGAAAGGGTAATGTAAAAGGTGAATAAAATAAATGAATTCATTCTTTCATTCATTTTCCTTCAGCTTAGTCCCTTTTTATGAGGGCTCGCCACAGCGGAATGAACCGCCAACTATTTCAGCATATGTTTTATGCAGCAGATGCCCTTCCAGCCACAACCCAGTACTGGGAAACACCCATACACTCTCGCATTTACACACACACTCATACACAACAGCCAATTCAGTTAGTCCAATTAACGTATAGCGCATGTCTTTGGACCGTGGGGGTAAGCGGAGCACCCGGAGGAAACCCCCACCAACACGGGGAGAACATGCCAACTCCACAGAGAAATGCCAACTGACCCAGCTGGGACTCAAACCAGCAGCCTTCTTGCTGTGAGGCAACAGTGCTAACCACCGAGCCACCGCGCCACCCATACAATAATTTGTAGCTGTAATAAACTGTAACGGTAATTATAACTTAGGGAGTTTACATGTCTTTTTTCTTCTCAGAACTGCACATTTACAGTGTGACTCACAATTTTGGCATATAACTGGACTCCAACATCAGAACTGTAAGAAATTAAAAGTCAATATTGTGTCTAAAATCAACATTTTTAATTACAAACCAATCATTTTTAACCCTATTCATGGATTGCAGTGCTAGAAGTTCATTTAAAACTCACCAAAACATCTGATCAAAATAAAACAAGCAAAAATGGTTAGGACACAGACGTTCCTCACACCTTAAAATTCATTCATTCATTCATTTTCTTTTTATCGCCACAGCGGAATGAACCGCCAACTTATCCAGCTTATGTTTTACTCAGCGGATGCCCTTCCAGCTGCAACCCATCTCTGGGAAACATCCATACACTCATTCATACTCAAACACTACGGACAGTTTAGCTTACCCAATTCACCTGTACCACATGTGTTTGGTCTGTGCACCCGGAGGAAACCCACACAACCATGGGGAGAACATGCAAACTCCACACAGAAATGCCAACTGACCCAGCCGAGGCTCGAACCAGCGACCTTCTTGCTTTGAGGCGAACGTGCTACCCACTTTACCACCGTGGCGCCCCAAAAATATAAAATATAAAATAGTTTTTGCTGCTTATTTAAACTTAAAACACAATTCTTGAGATCTCATTGGGACAACTTAATTGTTTTATGTTCAATCCACTTAAATTTGTAAAAACTACTAAGCTAACTTAATTCCTTCATGTCGTCCCATCATAAATTGATTGTGCATTTTCAACAGTGCACTTTCACATGTGATCGTCTAATTAAATGACAATTTTAAGTCTCCGAATAGTTTCTGAAGCCGACTGAAGTGTTCTGGGAAATTTCATGCGTCTCTTTGACAGCAGTCATGAGTGTTAACCAATCACGAGGCTTGAAAACATCTCTCTGCCTGTCAATCATTCTGGGCATTTGCTGACAGGATGTGAACATTTAGTTGCAGGAAATAAAACGGCTGTTTGATTCAGCTCAGTGGGAGTTAGCAACGAGGCTAATATCACTTACAGAACAGCAGCTTAAATGAGGCATTAAATTGGGAGCGTTTTTTTTGTCCCACTGAATTCATGAATCTTTATTCGCATTATGCTTTGAAATAAGAGCCAGAGACCTTACGAGAAATTATGCAGAACCAAAATATCCCTGTCACAAAGCTCTGCTAAGCGCTAAAAACACAAACAAGAAAGCCCAGAGGGGATGGTTCATCCAAAAATGAACATTTACTCCCAATTTACTCTTTCTAAAGCGGTTCTAAACTTTAATCAGCTTCTTCTTGCTTTTCTGTTGAACACAAAAGAAGATATTTCGAGGAATGCTGGACATTGACATCCATAGTCCAAATATTTTTGGAGATAGAAAAGGTTGAGACCATCCAGAATATATCTTTGTTCATGTATTTTCCTTCAGCTCAGTCCCTTATTTATCAGGGGTCACCACAGCGGAATGAACCGCCAACTATTCTGGCATATGTTTTATGCAGCGGCTGCCCTTCCGGCCGCAACCCAGTACTGAGAAACACCCATACACACTCACATTCACACACACTCATACACTACGGCCAATTTAGATCACCCAATTCACCCAAAGTGCATTTCGAGGAGGAAACTCATCCCAACATGGGGAGAACTGTACAAACTCCACACAGAAATGTTCGAACCAGCGATCTTCTTGCTGTGAGGCAATGCTAACCACTGAGCCACAGTGTTTAGCTATCTCCTTGTTATTTATGTATTTATTTAGTATATATAGAATCTTCTTTCATTAATATTTGAGTTTAATTTGAAACAGAATTGACTTTTATTTGTACGGATGCATTAAATATCAATACCATATCCATAAATATTACATGTCTTTAATATCGCATGTTTAATTTTCTTGTGTCTAAACTTGTTAGAAAATATTAAAATGTGCAAATCCTGTAACCATTGACTTCCATAATATTTGTTTTTCAAAATATCTTCTTGTTCAACAGAAAAGTTTGAGACCTTCCAGAAAATCTCCTTGTTATTTCTGTATTTGTTTATTATGCGTATAGAATCTACTTTAACTTGAAAGAGAATTGATTATTATTTGTAAGGATGCATGAAATATCAATATCTTTTCAAATTGATCGGTAAATATTACATATATTTAACATTGCAAGTTCATTTCCATATATATATATATATATATACCAATCAGAATGCGTGAATCAAATCATATGTTTTCAATGTAGCGGCGTGCTGATGAGCCAGCTTTTACGAGGAGACGAGCTTTACGAGCTTCAGATTTAGATTTTAAACGATGGAGTTTGATGAAGTGGATGAGCCTGTCCGTCTGTCAGTGAATGGCGAATGAAAACGTCCCTTACCTCAAAACTCTGTGCATTATAAGGAAAAGAAAACACTGTACGGTCTGAAGTGTAGCATGCATTCATCACGTTTGTTTGCGCAGTGACGCTACTTTGAATGAGTCCCATTTACTGTACATTAAACGACAACTCGGTTTCACGAAAGACGAAGTTAAGATGCCGTTCTTTTATCCCACATGAATGCTACGAGGATAAACAAGAGACGGAAAAGAGACCAAGACCTTGAATATGGTGAGGATGAATGAAGGACAGTTCTAAATGTGTC
Source organism: Danio albolineatus (assembly GCA_903798035.1). NCBI lineage: Eukaryota > Metazoa > Chordata > Actinopteri > Cypriniformes > Danionidae > Danio > Danio albolineatus. Next base: position 613,079 of record CAIGQQ010033312.1, read on the forward strand.
TGTGAGACATCCCTTTTGGCCCAGTAGGCCTACCTTGTGTTTTATGTAAGCTATTTTTAAAAAGATAAATATAATGTAGAATGTATAAAACTATACATTATTTATATTACTTCAATAAATGACAATACTTTTTTATTAATGGACAATGCACATATATTGATGTTTCACAATGTTTTTACACTATATTATTTGAATCAAGCTTAGTTTATAATGTTTACATTGCTCTGCTTGCGTTAAATCTAAATCCCAAATATCAGAAATGACAACAGATTGTTAAGATTTAACTAATGTCCATTTTAATCTACATTGTAATATACAATGTTAATCTACATTTTAATCTACATTTTAATCTACACAATCTACATTGTAAAAGCACTTTACAAATAAAGGTGAATTGAATTGAATTGAATTAATGTTATTGATTAATGCACTTGACAGATTTAATTTATTTCTCTTGCTGAATGAACCGCCACTTGACATATTTATATATTTTTAATTTTAGATGGTATGTGTAATGTGTTTTATGTTTGGTAAAATAATTTCTAGGGCGCCACGGTGACATAGTTGGTAGCACGATCGCCTCATGGCAAGAAGGTCACTGGTTCGAGCCTTGGCTGGGTCAGTTGGCATTTCTGTGTGGAGTTT
>CAIGQQ010033312.1:623230-633314 GCA_903798035.1 Danio albolineatus
ACAGCGCTAATAAAATTAAAGAATGTGAAGTTAGCCAACTGACAACAGCGCTAATAAAATGAAAGAAGGTGAAGTTATCTAATTTACGATAGCGCTGGCAAAATGAAAGAAGGTGAAGTTAGCCAATTTACAATAGCACTGGCAAAATTAAAAAAGGTGAAGTTAGCTAATTTACTATAGGGCTAGCCAAAGGAAATAAGATGAAGCTAGCTAATTTAAAATAACACTGACAAAATTATAAAAGGTGAGGTTAGCCAGTTGATTGTAGTGCTAGCAAAATTTAAATAAGGTGAAGTTAGCCAATTAACGATAGCGTTGGCAAAATTAAAGAAGGTGAAGTTAGCCAATTGACAATAAAGCTGACTAAATTTTAAAAAGGTAAAGTTAGCCAATTTACGACAGCGTTGGCAAAATTAAAGAAGGTGAAGTTAGCCAATTGACGACAGCGCTGATAAAATGAAATAAGGTGAAGTTAGCCAATTAACGATAGCAATGGCGAAATTAAAAAAATGTGAAGTTAGCTAACTGAAAATAGCACTGACAAATTTAAAGTTGGTGAAGTTTTTGACAATAGCGCCAATTGACGATAGCGCTGGCAAAATTAAAGAAGGTGAAGTTAGCTAATTGAAGATAGCACTGGCAAAATTAAAGAAGTTGAAGTTAGCTAATTGAAGATAACACTAAATTAAAGTCTGATGTGTGAAAGTATTTCATGTTCAAATAATAGAAAAGATGATGTTCACAACCACTCGTCATTTGCATATTATGCTAGCTAATACCATATCCACACCAGATTACAGCGACTGAGAGCACGTTTGTTATTTATTTGTGTTTGTTACTCAAAATAAAAGACCACTGTATGGGCTCTATTGTTAATGTTAATGTGTATTCCATTGGTATAACTTTTGTGCAGTAATATACCAGAATACAATAAGCTAGAACAGTTAATTAAATTTCAAAGAAAGACTAGACTTGTTGTCAAAATTCTGGCTATGCACGACTACACAAATACACCCAGTAGAGCGAGTTATTTTTTTATGTCAAGCAGTGCACGTGGCTATTAAATTAGTGTGTCAGACGAATCTTCTTTTTCTAAGATTAAAGACAATACAATAGGGTATCTGAACACCAAAACAATTTCCGGTTCTTCATTGACAGGCACATACTGCAGGCACTAGAGCAAAGCACTATCATTTTTATCTTCATGCTGTTCATACTGTGCTGAATAACTTGAGCGAGGGTTGCAGAGCAGTTGATTATTATTCAGTTCAATAGGCCGCAGCAGCGATCGCCCACTTTTTCAGTGGCCCGGGGAAGTGTTTCCCTGTTCATTTTCTGTGTGGGAACTTCACATTTTCAGTCAAGAGTTCTAAGAACCAAACTGACCAATGATAATTCATGCACAATTCATTCCTAAGTCGAACAAAATGAAATAGCAATCTTTGTTTTATGCATTTTTAAAATTTATGCTAATGCTCTGGTTTCCCCCAGTCCAAAGACATGCGGTACAGGTGAATTGGGTAAGCTAAATTGTCTGTAGTGCATGTGTGTGAATGAGTGTGTATGGATGTTTCCCAGTGATGGGTTGCAGCTAGAAGGGCATTAGCTGCATAAAACATATGCTGGATTAGTTGGTGGTTCATTCCACTGTGGCGACCCCAGAATAATAAAGGGACTAAGCTGGAAAAAAAAAATGAATGAATTTATGCTATTAACAAAATATTAATTAGCTAGTAAACTAAGACTATTAGATCAATTAGCTACAAATTAGCTGCTTATTAATAATTAGTAAGGTAGTAGCTTGGTTTAGGCGTTGAGTATTATTAGGCATGTAAAATAAGACCATACTTTATACAGTATGTGCTAATAAACAGTTTATACTTTAATACTAGGCAGGTAATAAGCCTGCAGTTGATAGAGTTGTTACTTTTTCCAAAATATAAATCTTATATTTCGATTTAAACATTTTTTGTTTGATTTATAGTTACTCAAATAATATTATATATATATTAATTTATTTATAACTGATTAATTTATTTATAAACAAGAAAAATCACATCTGTAATAAATATATTGGTAAAACTTTAGAATAATAGTTCATTAGTTAATTTACTAATATGACCGAAGTATGAATAATTTTGTGAAGAATGTATTAATCATGATTCAACAATAACTAGTGCATTAATAAAAAAAGTTGTGTTAGTTAACATTAGTTAATGCACAGCGAGGTAACATGAACTAGCGTTATTTAACATAAATAAACCTGTAATGCATTTATTACTAATTGTCTTTTCATGCTTGTAAATATATTAACAATAACTAAGAGACCATTGTTTTAAAGTGCTGCCAATATATTTTAAATATTATTTTCATATTAACATATATATTTAAGTATATTTTAAAATCATAATAATGCAAATAGTATTATTATTAGCCCTCCTGTGATTCTTTTCTTTCTCAAATATTTCCCAAGCGATGTCTAACAGAGTCAGGAATTTTACACAGCATTTCCTATAATATGTTTTTCTTCTGGAGAAAATCTTATTTGTTTTATTTTAGCTAGAATAAAAGCAGTTTTTATATATTTTTTAAAAACATTTTAAGATCATTATTAATAGCCCCCTTAGGAATTAAATCAACTCAGTATATCATCTCATCTTCATATATATATATATGATATTCAATATCATATATATTTGTTTATTTTCATGTTAGATGTGCTAAGATGTACATGTTGTTTCCTAGAAACAGCGACAGGTTGATGAAGCTGATGAAGAGCGCTGTCTTTATGAGGTGTGTATCCGACCTGAACACTATCAGTGACGGGCATCAATCCAACGAGCCCGCGGGGACGCGCGGGAGTCTCACACTATCAGCTCTGGGTCAATAAACGCCTCACGGTCGCCCAAACAACATAAACAAACAGATAAACAAAAGTAATAGCGCTGCGTTCGCGGGGAACTGCTTTCACTTACGACGCCTTTTTTTTTGATGATCAACACCTGCTGAGTTTCCTCGGGGAATCTGGCGGATCCGGACAATAACAAAACACTGAGGTAAAAATCAGCTGGAATCAGAACAAAGATGCTCAGCACAGATGCTAAACACACCACAACCTGGGCTTTTACCAGTAAAACGTGTTGTTTTTTCCTGAAATCTTTCAGAAATCGAGAGAAATAAACTTTACACAGACTGTAGGGGGAGCTGTTGATCAATAGTCTGTAAGGAAAAAGGAAAAGAAAGAGAATGGAGTGTTGTTTGGCAGTGGTTTTTGTGTTTGTGAGCAGATGGAGACACTGAATCCCATTTATAATTAGACCAACCTGATGAAGACAAACCGATACTACTGCCTTCAGAGCCTAACACAGGATTGTTGCGAAATGAGGAGTCTCCTATTGTTTTTAAAGGATGTTAATTATACATTATATATCCTAAATGTAATAAAGGAACTAAGCTGAAAAGAAAATTTACAGATATCCTAAATGTGAAATAACATTTGTAGATTAATAGATTCCAAAATTATAATCATGGACCTTATATTTGTTTTGAATTTAAAGTACAAATGAAATCAAAACAAATGATTTCGATTTTGTTAGCTCACATTGCTAGTTTTGTGGTGAACAATTCATCTGTGCATGTCATTAAGAAAAAAACAATAGTTAGGCCCTGTAATCTAAAATTAAAATCTGAAAATGCACTTCCTGTTTGTTTTCAGTTATATACCTCTGTGTGAGGAATTGGGCGTGGCTAACATACTTAACCACGCCCATCCAACTGTCAGTGTTGACAGCAAACAGAAATGGTTAGGAGGAGCCTGTTAGGTTGTAATTAATCTTCTAAAACCCATTTCCCGATCTTTCTGAATGAAATGAACACTACACCCAATCAGCTCGCAGTATAAAAATACAAGCCACGCCCACTGCCTTCTCATTTTTAAATTGTGTCATATCATGAAAAACCAAAAATGGTTGCAGCTTTTGGTTCATGCAGACTTAAAGAATAATTTAATAACTTGTATCCTATTTTCTCAACGCAATCTAATGATAACACACAAAAAGCTTTTTTTGATTTAATGGCTATTTCGTATTAATTTGTACGATCTCTTTAGTACGATTTGCCCCAATGTGGGGTAGGTTTAGGGGTGGAGTTTAGAGACACACCTCCTTTTAAAAATAATATGTATTTATACAAATGAAATCTTAGGAATTTGTACAAAATAGACATTTTTCTGACAATACGTAAAATAGTTTTGTTTCCTCATGAGATCTGGCTGTATTTTCTACAGTATCGTCAGTTATACAAATTTAATTTTAAATATATCAAAAAATGTATAAACGTGAATCACACTACTTTTTATTTTATGCTCCTAATATTACCAACCTGTCTCTTTAAATCTCACGTTCAACAGGAAGTGACATTATCTTTAATGTTTAAGTTCTATTCTTGTTTTTAGATTTTTATTTTATGTTTTTAAATGCTTAGCAATGTTCACTAGGCTTATCATGACCTGCTACAATTTCTGCACTATTTATTTATAAAAACATGCAGAGTATGGAGCTAGGTCAGTTTAAAAAATAATACATTTACAAATTATAATTCATGCAATTCAAAACATGATTCCTAAATACACAAATCCAATACAAAAATTGCAGAACATAATTCATAAATACCCAAATCCAATTTGTAAATGCAAAACACAATTTGTAAGTAAACAGATCCAATTCGTAAATTTAAAACACAATTTGTACGTACACAAATCGTAATTTACAACCTGATTCATTAATACAAAAATCCTATTCATAATTTCAAATTACGATTTAAAAATACACAAATCCAATTCGTAATTCCAAACGTGATTAAAAAATACACAAATCCAATTTGTTAATTAAAAACACGATTAAAAAATACACAAATCCAATTCGTAAATTCAAAACGCAATTAAAAAAAATACACAAATCCAATTCGTATATTCTAAACGTGATTCAAAAATACACAAATCCAATTCGTAAATTCAAAACGCGATTAAAAAAAATGCACAAATCTAATTCGTAAACTCAAAACACGATTAAAAAAATACACATCCAATTTGTAAATTCTAAACGTGATTCAAAAATACACAAATCTAATTCGTAAATTCCAAACGTGATTCAAAAATACACAAATTCAATTCGTAAATTCTAAACGTGATTCAAAAATACACAAATTCAATTCGCAAATTATAAACGTGATTCACACAAATCCAATTTGTAAATTCAAAACGCGATTTAAGAAAATTCACAAATACAATGCGTAAATTCTAAACGTGTTTCAAAAATATACAAATCCAATTCATAAATTCCAAACACGATTAAAAAATACACAAATCCAATTAGTAAATTCCAAACGTGATTCAAAAATACACAAATCAAATTTGTAAATTCCAAAAGTGATTCAAAAATACACAAATCCAATTCGTAAAATCAAAACACAATTCGTAAGTACACAAATCTATTTTGTAAATTCAAGACAATTCAAAAATACACATCCAATACGTAAATTTAAAACAGAACTCAAAATTTATTAAAATATGTAATGTATTTGGTGAAAATATTTATGATTTTTACTTGTGAATTCATGAATTGTTTTTACATTAAATGTAAATTTATTATTTTTGAGACTGATCTGGCTGCATAGTTGAGTGCTTAAAATAGTTGAGAGCCGTGATCTCCATAGCAGGAAGAGATTCTGGATTTGGTTTGAAATGGTCCATTATGTCACAAATTGAGTTGCAGTATTGACGATAGTGTGGTATTTCACTTTTGAAAGGCGTAAACAGTATCTAGTAACAATATTTGATGGTTCATGCTCTCAGAGGCCTGTAATTCCATGAGTAAAGCTGTTTATGTTTGAAGTAAACACTTTTTTTTGCACCTGCATGTAGTTTTTTTTTATGATTTCTGAGGTTGAAGGAATGTCTCTAAATCCTTCTACAGTTAAATTTACAACAAATACTGGTAATAGTTGCATTTTATTACCAGTGGTTTTTTTTTCCAGCCATTCATTTTCAACCTTTTAATCCTTTGAATAGGTTGTTACTAGGACAGCATCCTTGGTTGTTGCAGTGTTGCAGTTGTTAGAACATTTTCTAAAATTGTTAGAATGTTTTAACACATCGCTGCCAAGTTTAAGCATGTTAACACATTGCTAGCATTATTTTTAGCATTGTTAGCGTGACATCATGTCGGATATTTTTTAGCACATTATATTGTTGTTAGTGTGTTACTGGCATGCCTTGACAGATTGCTACAGTGTTTTAGAACTTTGATAACATGTTGTAGCATGTTAGCATGAAGTTGGCATGTTTAAAATAATCTTCAAATGTTTTATCACAGTTACCATGTTTTAGCATATTAACACTTACTGTAACCAGCATTTATTATGTTGTTAGCAAGTTAGCAAGACAGCATATTGGTTATTTTTTTTAGCACATTATGTTAGTATTAGTGTGTTACAGGCATGACTTAACAGATTGCTACAATGCTTTATAATTTTGATAACATGTTGTAGCATGTTAGCATGAAGGTGGCATGTTTAATATATTGTTAAATGTTTTATCACATTGTTACCTTGTTTTAGCATGTTAACACTTACACTAATTATATTGCTACTGTTACCACATTATCATATTGTTAGCACATAAAGCTTTGCTAGCATTAATTCACATTGCTAGCATGATTTGAAGCATTGATACTGTGATGTATTGTTTTATCACAATGTTAACAGGTTACTAACATGTTTCCAATTATCATTATGTTATATTCATAATAATAATACATTGCTAGTATGTTTTAGAAGTATTAACACATTGCTAGCACATAACATGGTTTAACACTTTGCTTTAAAAGCAATGAGTTTAATCTTGTTAGCAAAGCACTGATACCATGTTTTAGCAAACCATGTTTTTAGCATGTTTTAGCACATACCTAACACATTTAGCTAATTGCAACCATGTTTTATCATATTGTTAGCATGCTGTTTTAATAAAACATGTTGCTAGAATGTTTTAAAGCACTGATGCCATGTTTTTGCATGTTTTAGCAACCATGTTGTTTGCATGTTTTAGCACATAACTAACACATTTAGCTCATTGTGGCCATGTTTAAGCATATTGCTAGCATGCTGTAAAATTAAAACACAATGCTAGCATGTTTTAAAGCACTGATACCATGTTTTTGCATGTTTTAGCAAATCGTGGCTAAGATGTTTTAGCACAGGCCAGGCACATTTTGCAACCATGTTTAAGCATGTTGCCAGCATTTTGTTGAAATTAAAACACATTGCTGGCATGTTTTAAAGTGCTGATGCCATGTTTTTGCATGTTTTAACAAAGCTTGTGGCTAGTATGTTTTAGCACAATCCTAGCATGTTGTAGCACATTGTCACCACATTTAATATTATTGCTAGAATGCTGTTGATATTAAAACACATTGCTAGCATGTTTTAAAGCACTGATGCCATGTTTTTGCATTGTTTTAACAAAGCTTGTTGATAGCATGTTTTAGCACAAACGTAGCATATTGTAGCTCATTGCCACCAGATTTAAACAAATTGCAAGCTTGTTTTAAAGCACTGATACTATACAGGTTTTTAGCAAACCTTGTGGCTAACATATTTTAGCACATGCTAAGCACATTTAGCCCATTGTGACCATATTTAAGCATATTGCTAGCATGTTGAAATGTAATCACTTTGCTAGCATATCTTAAAGCACTAATGCAATGTTTTTTGCATGTTTTAGCATACCTAGCATGTTTTAGCTCATTGGGTCCATGTTTTAAGCATATTGCTAGCATGTTGAAATCAAGCACATTGTTAACACTTTCAAGCACAATAAAAACAAATTGCAGTCATATTTTAGCATAGCATTAGATGTTCCTTATGTGTTTTAGAAAGCTAATAGCATGTTGTTAGCCTGCTTTAGCATTCCCTTATGTCTCAATATAATTAAGGATTTGTTTTGGATGTTTTGATTGCAATAAACTATAAGCTCGATCAGTCAGGGAATAAAAGGATTAAAGATTGATGTGATATTCCCCAAAAGAGCCCGTGGCTGTGTACCTGCTATCAATCTGAGAAGTGTTTTCTCTCCACCTGCCTTCTGCCATCAAACACAGATGTTTTCTAATGTAACTAGATGAGATTTCTAAGAATATCGGACTGTAAATCTGCTGTGAAATGTGGAGGAAATGCATTTACGCTCTGTGCATTATTAAATAAACGTGTGCTACAGGCAGCCGATGGTCACGGGGGGAAATGCTGCTGCCGCTCGCGTCTAATGAGAAACACGAGAAGCATTTCTACCTGCTACGATCTTCTCCTTCACAATAACAGCGGAGGACAATCGTTCAAACTGTCTGGCTTCGCATCCGGAGATGATTTCTCAAAGTAATGCATTTAAATGTCATGTGCCGCTGCGGTGACAGGAAGAGCTCTAATGATCGAATCGCGTGAGATTTAACTCGTCTAATGCATCCCGAGAAAGCCATTTCATGCCTTAAAGTCAATGTGAAATTAAAATTGACCCTATTTACTTTCTTAACGAACGCCCCTGGCCTTATTGTGCATGATTCATTAGTGCACATTATTTTGGTAAATCTTCATAATTTTCTACGGCTGATGTAACCAAGGCTGCCGTGCGGATGGGGGAAAATAAATTTAACAAACAATAACATAGCCTACTTTTCTCAGTCCAATTAAATCCTAATGGATCAAGCCCCATTGTGCCTTGTTTCCTGGAAAAGACACTCACAGCCTATTTTATTCATGTATTACAACATATTCCAGAGTGATTCTGATTTAAAAAATGGAGAGTGATTGGAAATTAAGGAAATAAAAGTAGGTTTTGGGTTGATTTTTAGAGCTCACCATCCAGAATATATGGATTCTATTCTATTCTATATATGGAATCTATTCTTTTTTTGGTGCATGTTAATTTATTGTTATTTTTTTAAACTCAGGTTCCTAAGAAGTGCCAGAAATGTAAAATTATGGATGAACTATCCCTTTAAGTCACTTGTCGTTAATTAAAATACAATATATGTTTTTAATATTATGTTATGGTTACTAATTTTACCAGTCAAAACAACTCATTTACAATTTGTTTTTAGGGATTTATAGTTATGTTTATTATTAATTTATTTTCAATTAATATGATTAATAATTCATTAATAACTTTATTAAAGACATTTTAATTAAACTTAATTGTATGTATATCAGGAGTTTAAACTCACAACACTTTATAAACACATAGATGTTTTGTTTGTTGTTGGCAGAGGATCTGAGTCATATTTGTAAAAGCTCCGCCCTTTTCAGAAAGGGGACGGGAAGCAACAACTAATTTGCATTTTTAGCTCAGTGTGAACATGTTTAAGCATATTGCTTGCATGTTCAAATGAAAACACATTGCTAGAATGTTTTAAAGCGATGGTACCATGTTTTTGCATGTTTTAGCAAATCATGTTTCTAGCATGTTTTAGCACATAGCTAGCACATTTTTGCTTATTGTAGCCATGTTTAAGCGTATTGTTAAAATGAAGACACACTTCTAGCATGTTTTAAAGCTCTGATACCATATTGCAGGTTTTAGTAAGCCATGTTTCTAGCATGTTTTAGCACATACCTAGAATCATTTATTTTTTTATGCGGCCATGTATAAGCATATTGCTTATATGTGGAAAACACATTTCTAGCATGATTTAATGCACTGATACCACATTATTGAAGGTTTGGTAAACCTTGTTGCTAGCATGTTTTAGCACATAGCTAGAACATTTTAGCTCATTGCGACCATGTTAGCATATTGCTAACATGTTGAAATAAAAAGCACATTGATAGCATGTTTTAAAGTACTCATTCCATGTTTGTGCATGTTTTAAACCATATTGCAAGCATGTTTTAACACATAGCTAGCATGTTTAAGCTAATTGAGAACATGTTTAACCACATTGCTGCCATGTTGAAATGAAGACACATTGCTAGCTTGTTTTAAAGCACAGATGCCATGGCATTGCATGTTTTAGCAAACCATTCTGCTAGCATGTTTTAA
>CAIGQQ010033312.1:718853-735049 GCA_903798035.1 Danio albolineatus
AAAAAAATATTAAGGCTGTAGTTCACTTTTACAGACATTTGACGCTGCTATGCCTTGTTCTACATTGTTTAATAAAGTAGTAGTTCATTTCAATAGATATTTGAAGCTGACAATATGTGCTACCCCTGTTTTTACATCCTTATTTAATGTGGTATTTCATTCTGATAGACATTTGAAGCTGACAAGATGTGCTAACCCTGTTTTGGTAGATGAAACATGACAGATTGAGCTACCGGTAGCATATTCTGAGAAGGTAGCACATATCGTCAGAACACCGGCTGCAATAGCAAACATGTTGTGTTGTGTGGCAGGATGCTAAATCCGAATAGAAAAAATAGAAAACTTAACTTTTACCGTACACCACTGCTTTTAATGTCAACAGCAGACGTCTTTGGCTAAAAGGCAGCTAAATGAAGTGACGACCTTATTAAAAATGCTCGACTCTGCAGTTCTCATTTCATATCAGGTAAGTTCATGCTGTGCTGAATCATACACATCACTCACTTTTGATTGCAGCAATGATTTCAGCAAAAACAGTTAAATATGGTGAATTAAACTGCAGACACTGAATGCTTAGAATGAAATGTAAACATGTACGTTCACACACCCTGCCGTACAGGTGCAGTTCGCTGTCAGAATGCAGTTGTCTTGCTTGTTCATGATTACTCAGGCCTTGTACAGCTCCGTCTTCTTTTCTTGCATACCTGCCAACATTTGGTTATGAAATTCCAGGAGATTATCAATGGGAGGGGGTAGAGGGGGTGGGGAGGAAGAATACAAATAACAAAATAAACATACAAATGAGCCCAAAGCAATATCCATGGCTCCTGGTGACACAATGAGGTCTTGTAAAGCAAAGAGATAACAATAAACTCTCTAAGGGATTGAACATTATTAATAATTTCAACATAATTTACAATTTTAGTGCTGTTGTGATTTCACATGATGAGTGATGTCGTTTTTCCCACCGTGTCCGGCATTAAAATCAATACGACCACCTTGCAGAAAGCATGGGCGTCGTTAAGGTGGCTTCTAGACAAAATTCTTCCGTCCAGCTGCTGTTAAATTTACATGTATATTTTTTTTCTTTGCCGAAGCACAACCCGACTCTTTTCCTTCCATCATGTGTACTACTACTGACGCAGCTGCTTGTTGCTACTGCCACCGTTCAAGTCCCGCATTTACCTCCTGCGCAGTAATCAACAGCGCACCCGAGTTGTAACGTATGTTGCCAGATTGAGGTAAAGTATGTTACAAGATTTGAATATTGCGTCAATTGTGTGCGGTAATGAACTTCATTCAAGATCTGGCAACTTGACAAATATGAACAAAAGTGCTTTTTATGAAACTGCATTGGGACGTACAAATTATGGGAGTTTCCCGGGAGAAATAACAAACCGGGAGGGTGGCAGGAGATGGATGTGAAATACAGGAGACTCCCGGGAAAAACGGGAGTGTTGGCAGGTATGTTTTCTTGTCTTTGGCTAGGCAAAACCTCGTTTTTTAGCTCTACATAGTTTTAAATCTGGTAATCATGGAGCATTATTTCCTGCACATGACCACACAGAACACAACTGTAGGCATCCAAAGACTTGAAGGCCTTTAACTTCTCTCTTGTAAAATCACTTGGAGTTGCAGTGAGATAGTGGTATATTTCGGGCTGGATGCTTGGCCATTTCGTGTTATGCAATATCCATTGGGAGGTATTGCAAATGGACCTGTCAGACGAGCGCCGCTCACTTTGACATTTATTTTGCTGAATAACTGTGTTTTTTTTCTGCAACCTCGCTGCGCGCGCATCCTGAGTGTTTACAAACATGGTAATTTGTCTATTTCATTTTCACTGTGACAACATCGTCCCTGTCAAATCGCTAATTAAAATGAAGTTGCCGATTTAACATCTCATTTTCACTGGATTTCCGCGTCAAGACTGCCGATATCAAAATGAAAAGCCTAACTAATAAAATACAAACACAATTTTTACAAAGCTTGTTATTAATCTTTACGCTTTAATAGTGCCACAATTCAAATTAAAATGTCAATTTAAGTTTTCCTTTTACTGACACTTTCATTACAGTTTTCATTTTCATCGTCAACCTGTATGCAAAGCCTATGCTAATCAGTGGGAGGGGCGTATTCAAGTGACGTCGAGTGTTTTCAGAGCCCGAGGGCGGAAGCACGGCCTTGATGGATGGGACAGCGTGAGCTACTAATGTATATTTAACAGAAGTAAAATGGCAGAAACTGTTTGTCAGCTTTTACGAGAAGCAGCTGCTGCATTGCTACAACAAGAAGAACAGAGGACACAGGATAACCAACTGTCAAACTTTGCAGTCTCCCAGGAGCCGCGGGCTTCGTCGGTGGCCAGAGAAACTGTGCAGTGTAAATACGGTAGGCCTTGTGATGAATTCGTACAGTATACTGCATTAGTTCTTGTGATGTTACCAACTTGGTTTGTAGTAAAATCTTCGAAAGACAGCTAAATTAGCTCGGTAAAGTTGGATTTAGGTTTGATATTTGCCAAACTTTCACGCACGCAATTTTAGGGATCATCTGCGAATTAGATCAACAGAACCAAACCGCACAGTAACGCAAAGAAGATAAAGGTATTTCTGGAATATTCCAGTAAATAGCCAGACTGATTTACTACATGTAACAAGGCTACTATTTCTTTACATATTTCGTTTTACAAAAAAATAATTATGTAAAATAAGTTTTGCGTTTTGGTTCTGTTGATGTAATTTGCAGATGATCCCTAAAATAGCGTGCTCGATTACCGATTACATGTGCTGCGTCCTAATTTGCATACCATTACGACGCCCTAAAAGTATGTACTTTTTTTTGTGAATGAAAAATATATAGTTTTAAGTGTGTAACAGAAGAGTATACATGCAAGCTTTGGGACATACTACTTCCTCATTAACAGATCGTTGTGTTGCTTAGTTAAGAGCCCTGTCAATCATATTTGTCATATTTAATTTTCTACCTTATTGGAGAAGCAGCAGCAGGTAAATCTGCCATTCACAAGTCTTTCATGTAGAGAAATCTCCTCAGGTGTTTGGATAATTCTGCATTCAGACGGTAATTTCCAAACACGTCTTTATATAAGTTCAGTATTGTTGATGCAGATGAAATATAACACTGACAACGCGATTTAAATATTCTTCAATGGGATAGATATAGGGCTGTGCAACATGGACAAAATAATCATATTGAGATTTCTTGAACGAAAATTTCGAATGCGATTTTATTTGGGATTTTGTCAACTGTTTTTGCTTTTTCAAATAAGCTACATACGCACATTTTAAATGTATTCAGTGCACAAGAAGTGCATAACAAAACATTTCACACTGAAATAACATAGTACTATCCTTAATAAATAAAACTGTAGTAAAATTGTCTTTAAAATAGACAAATTAAAATAAATGAAGATTAACTAACCTCACCTCTAGCTAAACGCATACTGTACACAGTAGCACCAACTGCTTGATAAACAAAACTGATAAATTGTCCTAAAAACAGACAACATGAAAAAATAAAGATGAACTGACCTCAATTCCAGTTATAACAATAAATAAAAACTAACATGAATCAAAACCACCTATTCGGTTCCCCTGCTCAACTTTGTAGTGCTCAGAGTGAGATCTGATTGGTTAACATCTTTCTCCCGCTCTGCTGCATCAGTTCTGATTGGTTAACATATTAAAATGTGCACAAGAGCGTGAACAAAAATCTAAATAATGCGATTTAAAATTGCATGTGCTTAAATCGCGATTTTTATTTTATTTTTGCAATTAATTGCACAGCCCTAGCTAGATATTAACTAACAGTCATACAAACATCTTTACCGAAGCCCTGGTCTCGCGCGTCTATCATGTTTGTAGTTTGTTTACACTTTTCATCCAGTTTTGTAGTTCTATTTGAATTCACATCCATCACGCAATGTACTGTGGGCAATAACAGCGGGTATGCTGCGTTCACACCAGACGCGGAAGACGCGTCAAGCGTGAGTGATTTACATGTCAATGCAAAGGCGCGAATAGACAGCCTGCCATCCCCCATCATTTGATGCGCAAAAGAGCTAAACGTGCAAAACGCTCAAATTCGAAAATCTGAACTTCAGCGGACATTCGCGCCGTGTTACCCAATCATGAGCTTGCTCTTGTGTGGGTGTGATTATGATGTAGCGTCTGTTGTTGGTGTCCCAGGAAAAAATCCTTCTGCCGACACAGACAACACTTCATCAAACTGGACTTGGCTCAGTCAGAAGCACCGCTGAAAGCTTCCATCATCCAGGTCAAGTTTCTGGAGGAGTTTATGAACTCATAGATCTCAGTGCACCTCTGAAAGAATCTAGTGGGCTTAGATACGGCTCCAAACAAATCAACACAGCTTTTCAGCCTTTATAAAGCACATAAACAGTTATTTTCTCTGTAAAATCCATGTTAGCCATTTAGCAATAAAGCTAGAGTCATAAGAGTATGGACGCTTCTACACTTAAAATTTTGACCTGAAATAGTAAACCATCCAGGTAAACCAACCATATTTAGCATACTCTTTTCAACATATTACGATTTGGGACATACTAATTTTATTTTCACATACTATTTAGGACGCATAGTATGCGAATTGGGATGCAGCAAAAGACTATATATGCAACTCACTTTCAAAGACACTTGGCTGAGTCTTGTTTTGCCGTTTCCGTTTTTTTATTATGGTATTTTTATGCTTTAGAAGAGTTATAAATGTACATGCAGCAACTTTAACTATCAATTCTGTTTTGTTTTTTAAAGTTTTAATGCATCAGCAGGAGATTACAAGAATGTTTGTTTGAGACACACATTTTTCCAAATTTATTTGTGTATTTATGAATGTTTCATGAATGAGGCCCGTAGAGAATAACTTCTGCACGAGTGACTTTGTGCTTCATAATTTTGCAGCTCTTATTCATGCTCGATTGGCAGTATTGCACACTTAAGAAAGTGTAAAAAGCATAACAGGACCCTTTTAATGCGGAAAATATCATTTTACGATTCAGAGAAAATCAAGGCGAGATGAGGAAAAAGCCTGCTCTGGTCAAAATCCAATAAATTTCCTCGTTGCAAGTTTTAGTTAGGCTGAATTTAGTTAGTGTCATTTGGTGAAGGGCAGGAGCAGCCAATGAGAAAAGCAGGTCAGGCGGAAAACAGGCAGGATGTAAATTTGAGTGTCAGGGTGAGAAATGGCGTGTACAGCCACACGAGCAGAAGATCTGCTCGACAGGAACCGCAGGAACCGGGCCAAACAGACACACGACTCCCGAAATAGAAGCATCCAGAGCTGAAAATTCCTGGCCTGCAGGAGATTCTCAGCGTCAGGTGTGCCGGAGAGCGACTGAGGACTCTAATTATGTCTCTCGCTCTGTCTGTCTCTCTCTTACTTCTCATCACAGTTCAGCAGCCATTTCTGGACTCTCCTTGAGAACTGACAGGTTTAATGGTGATCATTGGTATTAGAATCAACCCTATTCCACAAGCTAAGTGGGTAAATGTTACGCCTACAGATATTAATAATATTCAACATGTACTATTTCTAAATTAGCACTTTTTTTGTACTCTACACTGATTAAGAAATATTGATAATTTCACTTCATATCAAAAAGGTTGCCACATTGCAACACATATAGCAACAGCCTGGGAAAAAACCCTAGTGACTGCATAGAAACATTGTAGCAGTGCATAGCAACTCCATGGCAACAGCACTGTAAACGTGCGCTTTACATTCTAAAAGTAAAAATCCCAGCAACTGCATAGCAACATAACAAACACATTTAAGGCACGTAGCAACACCTTGGAAAAACACCATAGCAACTGCAGAGCCACATTTGGAAGAATACATTTGTAAAATTCTAATCCTGCATAGCAAAGCCTTGGCAACCGCACAACAACATGCTAAACAACATTGTTTTTAGCTGAAGCCCAGTTGTCGATTAATTTATTTGTTTAGTAATAGTTAAATATTATAATTATTTTTTGTTTATTTGTTTATGGTATGATGGCAATGTTGTTTCCGAATTTGTATCAATATTTAATTTAAAAGTTCCACCTGTTGTGATTTGTTGTGATTTTATCCATTTGTGGGGGATAACAATTTCTTCTTTTAAATGTCATCGGACTATATGTGACACTGTGTTCACTAAATACAGTGTTGGCCGCAAAGGCAGAGATCGCCACAAAGTACTATTGTTCTCTATATCAACCAACCCGGACATTTTCAGAGACCGTCTGAGAAATCTGGATACCTTAATGAGTGTTCTAGCAACGTTGTATGCGACATCACACTTCTGACTCCTCTATTTACTCCTGAACTGTAGTTCCGTTTCTGACGTGTTCCTTGGGCTCTGGTAAGAGTAAATTGTTTATTATTTGCCCTTCGTGCGAAGGGGGAACTGGGTTTTTATGCCACTCCGACCGCCAGCATCGAAACAGGCCTGCAACGAGCTTTAAATATTTTTCCATTTACTTTATATGTTTTTTTTCCCTAACTGAACTGTTGATTTTGTTGTTTATTTAAATCTGAAAACAAAAACTGAGAATGAAAAGTTTTAATTTGAAACAAACCTTTATTTCTTTGTTTGTATATCTTTATTTGTTTAAGTGTATTTAAGTAAATTTGACAAAGTGATTTCGAATTTTGAACTAGATTGGCTGTGTTTATTATTTACATTAATTTGAATGGGGTTATAGGATTTATTTTGGGGTTAAATTACAAATTAGAGGGATCTAATCTATAAGAATTCAGGGCCTTTCCATCGCCATAGGGAAAGGGCGCTACACAGCTATGAATAGCAACACCCTGGGAACACCCTAGCAACTGTAGCTATAGTAAAATAAATTTGTTGAATTTTAGTGCTGCATAACAACACCCTGGTAACAGCTTAGTAACTGCACAGATATACTAAAATCTGTTTTGTTGTTGCGCTGCCTAGCAACAGCTTAGCAATTGCACAGCCACCCTAATTCCGTTTGTAGTATTTTAATCCTGCATTGCAAAGCCATGGCAACCGCACAGCAACATGTTAAACAACATCGTTGGTAGCTATGAATAGCAACACCCTGGGAAACACCTAGCAATTTTTTTTCAGCATAGCAACACCCTGGCAGCAGCTTATCTACTGCACAGAAAACAATTTTTTTTAATATAATTGTAGCACTGCATACCAACGCCTTAGAGACAGCTTACCTACTGCACTACAAATATAAATGATTTTTTTTGTTTAACTTTTTGCACCTCATAGCAACGCCCTGGCAACAACTTAGCTACTGCACAGCAAAATGAAATCCAGTTTTGTCATTTTAGCACTGCATAGCAACACCCTGGCAACAGAATAGCTACTGCACAACAACAATGAAATAGTTTTTAGACTTTTGCACTGCGTTGCAATGCTATGGCAACAGCTTAGCTACTGCTCAGCTAAATGAAATCCAATTTTGTAATATTATGGATGCATAGCAACACCCCTGGCAACAGAATAGCTACTGCACAACAATGAAATAGTTTTTTTTGTTTGTTTGTTTTTAGATTTTTTGCACTACATAGCAATGCCATGGCAACAGCGTAGTTAATCAATTTTGATCATTTCAGCGCTGTATAGCAACGTCCTGGCAACATCTTAGCTACGGCACAGCAAAATGAAAATCAGCTTTGTAATTTTTGTGCTGCATAGCAACACCCCGGCAACAAAATAGCTACTGCGCAACAAAAATAAAATAGTTTTCTTTAGAAATTTGCAATGCATAGCAACACCCTGGGAACAGCGGAGATACTGCACCTGAAAATTAAATCAATTTTTATAATTTCAGTACTGCATAGCAACACCCTGGCAACAGAATAGCTACTGCACAACAACAATGAAATCAATTTTTTTTGGAATTTTTGCACAGCATAGCAACAGCCTAGCTACAACTTAGCAACTGCACAGCAAAATAAAATCCAATTTTGTAAATTTAACACTGCGTAGCAACATCTTGGCAACAGAATAGCTACTATGCAACAACAACGAAATAGTTTTTAGATTTTTTGCACTGCATAGCCACAGCCTAGCTACAGCTTAGCAACTGCACATTTCAAACTGAAATTTTTAGAATTTTAGCATTTCATACTGTAGCAAAGGCCTAACAACAGCTTAACCACTGCACAACAAAAATGAAACACCCTGGCAGAATATCTACACCCTGGCAACAGAATATCTACTGCACAGCAATGAAATATTTTTTAGAAGTTTTGCACTGCATAGCAACGCCAGAGCAACAGGTTAGCTACTGCACAGCAAAATGGAATCCAGTTTTGTAATTTTAGCGCTGCATAGCAACACCCCTGGCAACAGAATAGCTACTGCACAACAACAATGAAACAGTTTTCTAAAATTTTTGCACAGCATAGCAACAGCCTATCTACAGCTTAACTACTGCACAGCAAAATTAAGTTCATTTTTAGAATTTTAGCACTGCATAGCAACACCCTGGCAACAGAATAGCTTCTGCACAACAACAATGAAGTAGTTTTTGTTTTAATTTTTGCACAGCAAAGCAACAGCCTAGCTACAGCTTAGCAACTGCACAGCAAGCTGAAATCCATTTTTAGAATTTTAGCATTTCATACTGTAGCAAAGGCCTAACAACAGCTTAACTACTGCACAAAAAAATGAAATCCAATTTTGTAATTTTAGTACTGCATAGCAACACCCTGGCAACAGAATATCTACTGCACAACAATGAAATACTTTTTAGAATTTCTGTACTGCATAGCAACACCATAGCAACAGCCTAGCTACTGCACAGCAAAATGCAATCCAGTTTTGCAATTTCAGCGCTGCATAGCAACACCCCTGGCAACAGAATAGCTATGACACAACAACCGTTAATTCGTTATTAGTCTATTTGAACTGCATAGCGATGCCATGGCAACAGCTTAGCTACTGCACAACAAAAATGAAATGTTTTTTTTGGAAATTTTGCACTGCCTAGCAACGCCCTAGCAACAGAATACCTACTGCACAACAAAATACATTTTTAAAATAATTTTTGCACTGCATAGCAACCACCTAGCATGAAATCCATGTTCAGAATTTTAGCAATGCATACTGTAGCAACGCCCTAGCAACAGCTTAGCAACTGCACAGCAAAAATGAAATCCACTTTCAGAATTTTAGTGCTGCACAGCAATTCACCGGCAACCCCATAGCAACATGCCAAACAAGCAATATGCCAATCAACATTGTGCAGTTTAACATCCTGGCACACAGCAAACACCCTAGCAACTGCTATGCAATGCACTGAAAGTCACTCAGGACACAATAGCAACTACGCAGCAGGATAAAACCCTGTCTTATGTGAACAAACAACACTCATATCTCCTTCAGAAAAATAAAAGCTCTCCTTTTTTTCATTATCAAGCATTATTTAAAGTAACAATAATCGTGATTGTCTCTCCCTGCAGTTGTGTGGAGCTCAGCGAGAGTTTGTAATGGTCTCGACTGATGCAGATTGCTGTTTGTAGCTGCAGTCCTGAAAAGCACTTAAAGTGTGTTTTGAAAGAGGGCTGCTCCCTCCCGAGGCAAAGTCTCTCAGTGCGAGTGTGTGTATGTGTGTGTACTTCAGAGATTTCTGCACTTTTTACAACAGCAGCCTCTACAGCCTTCCAGCAAACAGGGAAAACGTTCTCTTGTATTGCTCTTTCTCTCCCTCGGTTACCCTGTTTAACCCACGTCTGGGGATTTTGCGCACCGATAACATCTCCATCGCATATAATCAGTGTCAAAGCTTTTGTGTTCAATGAAGGTATAAGTATTGCTTTAATCCGTCTTCAGATTTCTGCATGTGGGGGTTCGTTTTTATACGTTATGAAGTTATAATTGTACAATCGTTATAATGGAATTTCTTTTCCAGTTTCATCCCCACGAGGAATAAAAAATGTATCACTTAAAATGCTACTGTAATAGTATTGTTAAATTGATTTCAGAAGAGTATTTTACTGTATTTGTTTTTGTAAGAGCAACAAATAATAACTTGACTTTTAGTTGATCATTTGGAAAAGTGGCAGAAGGTAGATTTTCCTGATGAATCATCTGTTCAGCTGCATCCCAATCATCACAAATACTGCAGGAGACCTACTGGAACCCGCATGGACCCAAGATTCTCACGAAAATCAGTCAAGTTTGGTGAAGGAAAAATCATGGTTTGGGGTTACATTTAGTATGGGGGCGTGCGAGAGATCTGCCGAGTAGATGGCAGCATCAGCAGCCTGAGGTATCAAGACATTTGTGCTGCCCATTAAATTACAAACCACAGGACAGAGCAAATTCTTCTGCAGGATAGTGGTGCTTCTCATACTTCAGCCTCCACATCAAAGTTCCTGAAAGCGAAGAAGGTCAAGATGCAAGGATTGGCCAGCCCAGCCACCAGAGATGAACATTATTGAGCATGTCTGGGGTAAGATAAAGGAGGAGACATTGAAGATGAATCCAGAGAATCTTAATGAACTACTTGATGAACTCTCTGTAAGAACGCTTTTCTTTGTCACTCAAGATGACTTTATTAATAATTTATTTGAGTCCTTGCAGAGATGTATGGATGCAGTCCTCCAAGCTCATGGGAGTCATACACAATATTAATTCCTTTTCCACTGACTTTATATTCTTTACTGTACATTATTTCTGTTAAGTGACAAGACTTGTCTAAGCAAAGTCAGACCTTACTGTCCTAACTAAATTAAAATCAAGTTATGATCATATTTTATTTTGGTAAAATATGCGTAATCTAGAGGCCTTTGCATTTTATATAAGCCACTTCTGATGTCAAAAATTATCAACTAGAAGTCAAGTTATTATTTATTGTATCTAAAAACTTGGATAGGCGACAAGACTTTTGTCTGATAGTCTGATAGTCTGATAGTCTGATAGTCTGATAGTCTGATTGTGTGTGTGTGTGTGTGTGTGTGTGTGTGTGTGTGTGTGTGTGTGTGTGTGTGTGTGTGTTAATATATAAATATATATACACAACCATACACTGTAAACAATTATATGACAAAAAGTCATGACGACAAATGTTTTTTGTCACTTTAACTTTAATAAGTTCATCAGTTTTCAGCTATTTCTGTTAAGTTCTACAAAATCTAACTTAACAATTTTTCGTCGGTCTGATGTACGTTGAGATGACTTGAAGAAAAGTTAATTTGAATCAACTTGAATCAGTTTAAGCCAGCAAGTATTTTTTACAAATACAGTGTATATAACACAAAATAATACAATTCAAACTACTAAAATGTCAATAAAAGTCACTTTATTAAACTGATGAGTAGGGCCACATGGAATCTGCGCTCTCAGAATTCCGCAGATTTCCTCAGATTTTTAGCCCATCATTAATTCTCTTTATTTACTTATTTTCAGTTTTTAAATTAATTTTAGTAATAATATTGACTAATATGAAAATATTCATATGATTTATTTACAATACAGTTTGTAATGTACAATTTTATGTCTTTTAGTAAAGATTTTTTATGAAAGACTTGCTTTGTTTACCAAATAAAGTGGATCTAATTGGATTTGCATTGGAAACATTAAAGTTGAAAAGGTATTACTTTATATTTCATATAATACGGTTTTACTTATGATACTCCCAAAATCATTCCGCATAAATCCCTACTGATGAGTAACATTTTCAACATAAAAAGTTGTTGGAGAAGGGATCAAAGTTCCCTAATCCAGTTTATAAAAGAAAACATATCAGCTACAGAATAATACAAACAAAACAACATGCATACAGCGGGGAAAATATTGAACACGACACCATTTTTCTCAGAAAACATATTTCTAAAGGTGCCGTTGGAAACATCCAGAGAAATCCATATATACAAAGAAAACAAATCAAATTGGTTGACAAATTAAGTTATGCATAATGAAACGCATGAAGAACGGGATGTGTAAAAGGACAGTGAAAGCCCAGACAGCAGCTGAAATCTCTCAGTAGTTCAGTAGTATTTTGCAGTGTGCGTCTATAGCAATGCCCCAAATGTTTATATTAGCAGTTAGCTAATCGGTTTAGCCTGCTAGTGCTGGATCAGCACCCCATCTTGTGTCTTTACAGTCTCATTATACACACATTGATCTTTACTCAGTCTGAGTTTTTACACACTGTGTGTCAACCCTGCAAAATATGCAGCGGCTAATTAAGAGTCGCTAAACTTGTCTCTTTGCCGCTAGCATCCACACACCATTACAAACACGCGCACACACAAAGCCCTCAGGCATACAGAACTGTCACAAGCATAAACACAGACTCGCGCACACACCAAAACCAAGATGCTCTTGTGAAAACATTGCACATACTTGGAGTCATTAGCTTATTTCTGACACCAGCTAGCCTGATGTTCCACAGCGTTGCTGTTAACGTTATTTTATTCTGTCTGATGTGTTTCACAGAGTCAGATGAAGACACATTTCGTTTAGCTTTGCTGGAGCGCGAGATGCCTAGCGCTGAAGGCTAAGAGATATGAAATCCAATCCGGAAGAGGGAGGACATTCGAGACAGGCTAGTCAAACCACAGCTATGTTTATAAAGCAATATAGTGTATTTTATGGGATACCAGGGAAATACAAATGGCTAAAGTAGAGTTTTGTGGCTTTTATGGTTAGTAGTTCTGTTTATTTGGCTTCTTTTGATCTGGATTAGCATAGTAAATTGTGTACATGATTACTCTTGGTTCGCTTAGCATTCACACTATCAATTTTTCAAACGGAAACAAAGATGCAAAACAAAGATATTTTATGATGCATATAATGCAACACAACTAAACATGCTGTTTGTATGTGGGTATATATAGTATGTGTGTGTATATCAGTCGAGAATTCACAAAGAGTTTATAACCCTGCTGGAAAAAAAACAAAAAAACAGCTTAAACTAGCCTAGGCTGGTTGGCTGGTTTTAGCTAGTCGACCAGCCTAGTTTTAGAGGGGTTTTGGCCCTTTAAAAGTAGATTCAGAATTTTTTTTATTAATATTAATATTTGCTAGTTAGTTATAGGCAGTTTACGAGGAGGAGACGGAGCCTTTTTTTATTCTTGAGAGAGCTGATTGGATTTAAAATCTGCAGTGCAGGATGAGTCATCAATATACGTATTTGATAATAAACAGAACATTATGTCACAAAAGGAGCCTATTAAAACAAAAGAAAGCTGGATATATTGTTTATTACATTTCCAAATTCTTGATTCTGTTTTGACTCTTTCGCATGTTTTCCCTGCTTAAAAAAACAGCTTAAACCAGCCTAAGCTGGTTAGCTGGTTTTAGCTAGTCGACCAGGGGTACATTTCCGAAAAACCATCGTTAGCCAACTAAGGTGGCAAGTTCCGTCGTTACAAACATAGTTCATTGACCGTTTCCCAAATCCGTTTTTCCAACGAACATTTGCAAACTGCGTCGCAAACCTGTGCATTTACAACTACACCTCTCGAGCTGTAGTTAGAACACAGCCAGGAACTATGTATCTATTTCCACGTATCCCCCTATGCCCTATACATTTAAACTTGGAATTATATATATTTTAAAAAGTATTAAAGTTATCTCTCTTTCAAAGCAAATTACACTGCTTTCAAAGTGTTTTTACGGTTCAGTTTAAGCGATCTTCAGCTGACTCCCTTCACAGTGTACTTTGAAAACCCTGATGCCATTTTGAACACAGCCAAGCAGAATTTGTTACGTCTCCAAAGCTAGTATATTTTTTTTACAGTCATTGGTTCAAAGCTTGTGAAAACAGAAAACACAGCATACATTAATGCTTTTATTTTATAGTAGGTTATTTATTAGGAATGTAGCCTACTGTATATCACATGGGCCTGTTGGTTAGAACATTTCTGCAGTGGTTTGCTTGTGTCAAATTGTAAAATTACACTTTTCAAAAAATAAATAAACAAAATCCTACTTATTATTATTATTATTATTATTATTATTGTTATTATTATTATTATTATTATTATTATTATTAATAATAATAATAATCATCATCATCATTATCATTAATATTATTATTAAAGTAGGAATTTTTCATTTCCTAATAAATAATAAACATTAAATTTCCTTTTCTTAATAAATAGCTTTATTTATTTATTTATTTATATGATTTATAGATAATATTAGAATGTGTTAGCTTTTGTAAGTGATTTTATGATTTACAATAGAATATGTAGTGTTCTCAATAATATTTGTAAAAGAAACATAGACACTATATGTGCCATTTACATATATTTCCAGCCTGGTTTCCAGCCATTTCCAGCCTGGTCTTAGCTGGTCAGGCTGGGAGATGACCAGTTCAAACCAACCCCAACGGCCCATCCAGGGTGGGATCCCAGTCAAAACCAGCTATGTCCAATTTATACCAAGCTGATTAAGCTGGTTTTAGTTGGCCATTTGTCAGCCTGACCAGCTAAGACCAGGCTGAAAATGGCCGGAAACCAGGCTGGAAATGACTAAAACCCCTCTAAAACCAGGCTGGTTTTAAGCTGTTTTTTTCAGCAGGGAAAACGTGCATAAGAGTCAAAACAGAACCAAGAATTTGGAAATGTAATAAATAATATATCCAGCATTCTTTTTTTAATAGTCTCCTTTTGTGACATCATGTCCTGTTTATTATCACATATGTATCTTGATGACAATCATCAATCCTTCAATCAGTCAGTCCTACAAATCCTTGACAATTCTACAAGCGTCCTACAATCACAGCTCTCTCTAGAATAAAAAAGGCTCCTCCTCCTCCTCCTTGTAAACTGCCTGTAACTGACTAGCAAATATTAACATTAATAAAAAAACATCTGATTCGGCTTTTAAATACATTAAACAGTTCACAATTTGGCCAAAAGTATACGATTATATAAAATTATGAATATAAAAAATGTAAAAAACATTTTTTTATTGTTTTTATTAATAGGACAACATATAAACACTAAATATTATTGTTATTTCTTTACTGTAAAAGTGAATAGTAACTCTATAATAATATAATAATATGAAGAATGAATAATAATAATACTATAATTTATAGTACTTTTATTCATGACTTTTATTTTGTTGGAAAACCACGATGGCTTTGACCACCAACCATGTGCTAAAAATGTAAAAGTTGTGCCTGTTTTTTTAAAAGGCGCCCGTTTTTAGGCTACCTAAAATGTTTTTAGTTAAGAATATAGTCATGTAGACATCCAGTCAGTGTGAATTTAATAAATGCACCAAACCATATTGCAGTTTAATCTTCATTTCGTATAATCATGATTCATTTAGTTTGGTAAAACGTGATATTCAACAAAAGGCTTTTTATTAAACAAGAGAATGCATTACTCCATTAGCATACTGAAGTATAGTTACGCATACTGTATAATACTCCAACTACAAATAGAATGGAAGTATGTGATTCATCATCAAAAATAGGTATTATTTTGTACATTTTGCAGTATAGTTCATACCGTAGGTTTTAAAAATAGCATGCATTGCTTTCAAACATTACTATGCTTCACTGTTGTCAGTATGTGGCATGATTAATTCAAAAGTTTGCATAGTTTATCAGTTGTAGTGGATTATCTGAGTGAAAAAAAAAACAGGATACTGTTTCGGCATACTGCAAAATTATTATGAGCAATAAAGCAGCATGCTGTTCTGACCATATACCGTTCGCATAAAGACATTCAGTGCAGATCTGATTAGTCTCGCTTTCTCTAGATGATTTTTTTTGGCAGGATTTGTGACAGTATATACTAATGTCAGGCCTCTCTCTTTCTGCATATAGTGTGGGCGTCTGTATCTCCAGCAGGCTGATTTAAACTCTCACACCATCTCAGCAGGCTTTAGATTCGTTTCTGAACACACTCGGTTTTGAGCGCACGTGACGCCAGGAGTCCTGAGGGTTGAATGTCAATCTGGCTTTCAATCACATGTAAAAGTGCGGTTTAGTGTTTTGGACTGACCTGCGTCACGTGATGTGCAATGGGACGAGAGCTTTTAGACACGTGCGGCTGTGAAGAAGAGACAAAAGTCCCTTTAAGGCTAACTGGTCCAATCCGCATCCATCTTAACTAAAGTTAACCAACTTCAGCTGAGGAAACTATGTACAAAATCGTCCTCTATACACTGTTAACAATTTCCTGTGGAATCTACAGTAACTTACTGTAAATGT